>CM053026.1:34620583-34670583 GCA_028564925.1 Lithobates sylvaticus | reverse complement strand
TGATACTACTACTACTGATGATACTACTACTACTGATGATGATACTACTACTACTACTGATGATGATACTACTACTACTACTGATGATACTACTACTACTGATGATACTACTACTACTGCTGATGATACTACTACTACTACTACTGATGATACTACTACTACTACTGATGATACTACTACTACTACTGATGATACTACTACTACTACTACTGATGATACTACTACTACTACTACTACTAACCTTTGCCAGGATATATTGGGGTTGATTTACTAAAGGCAAATAAACTGGACAGTTGCACTTTGCAAGGGCATTTGCCTTTAAGTAAAGGCATTTGAGTAAGGCATTAAGTAAATGAGGAAACGCTTCACTTTGCAAAGAAAATCCAATCACTTGCAAGGAAAAATAAAAAAAAATTTTTTTGCAGAGTATTGGATGATGGAAGTCAGCAGAGCTTCCCTTCATTTACTAAGCTCTGGAGCAAATAAATGCCCTTGCAGAGTACAACTGCACTTGCAAAGTGCTCAGTCTATTTTCCTTTAGTAAATCAACCCCATTGTGTAGCTAAATTCTCATCACAGCTGGTTTGACTGGTTGAGATGAAGACAGTCGGCTGATCTTCCGTCCGGCAGCACATGTGTGTGAGAAGTACGGACAAGCATGGCCACAAATCCACATTATTTCATGCCTGCCACTACCCAACACCATGAATTATTCACCGGCAATAGAAGAATCTCACTCCGGCATCATTGCTGTAATAAGTGTGAGGGTTTTTATCCTGTGTACAAAGTAAATCTATATCCAGCCAGTGTTCTGCAAGCTGGAAAAACCCAGAGACCAAACTGGAAGCTGCCAATAGATAACGGACATGGTGAGCCACTTCTATACAGTCTTAAGGCCCGTACACACGATCGGACTTTTTGACAACAAACATGCAAATTAGCTGTTTTGGACCAACATCCGACCGTGTGTACGCGCCATCGGACCAACTTATTCAGTTTTCATCGGACTTTTGTTGGCTGTGCGAACGGACAACAAAAGTCCGATGGAGCAAAGTCCGACCGTGTGTACACAAAACCATCAGACTTTTGTACAAAGTACAAACACGCATGCTCAGAACCAGTGCAAAAGATCAGACAACAATATAGAAGTTGACCAAAGGTGGCGCTGGGGTATTTGATCGTCCTCTTTTGAAGTGTCGTCAGTACGTTGAAACGTCACTACGTTCATGTTTGTTGCCTAAAAAGTCCGATCGTGTATATGCAATACCAACTTGGGGCCAACGCCCTTTGTACAAAAATCCACGGGAAAGTTGGTCCAAGGTCCAATGGTGTGTATGAGGCTTTACCGGTACAAGGAAAAATTACAGAGGTGGTTGCTGCTGTGCCGTTTCTGAAAATACTAGTGGCCTGGCTGCCAGGGCTGATCCAAAAGGTTTAAATACTTTCCAAGTGAACAGGGAACAGACATGTAGCAGACGAAATTCCTGAACTGCATACCAGTCCTGGGTGCCTCAAAGTGCTTTAGTTGGCCTACGAACATCCGCTTGGAAAAAGACCATCGGGCCTTCAGGAAAAAACTCAAGACCCACCTCTTCTATGAAGGAATCAACGCAGGTCGGATCAAGCGCCTCGAGGCGATTCAGTTCGCAGTTGCAGCGCTATACAAATCATTCATTCATTCATTCATTCATTCAGGTACAACCAGGCAATTAGCGTTTTCAGAACGCTCAGCAATACCTACAAAGTGCACCAATACAAGTGAAAAACTCAAGAAACATACCGTATATAAAAAACAAACAACAAGTGAAAAAATGTACATTATTGAATGAAAAATGAATCAAATTAAAAGTCCAGTGCACAAATTATAAAAATCAAACAATGAAGTGCAGTCCTCCTTCCAAAGTAAAAAGTGGCGCAAAAAATATATTTAAAATTCAATTGGCAATAAAGTGCAGTCCTTCTTCCAAGATAAATGGTGAGCGATCGACAGATTCCAGTGTCAACGATCATAAATATGTGCCGAATCCCAAAAGGGCACAAATCCGCCCACCATGTGCAATGGCCGCTCACCTCAAATCCAAGGATTATGCGCATCAAAATACCAAAGCAGTCTCCATATGATGTCATCCGTCAGTAGTCATCGCACATGCAATAAGGAAAACATCTCCACTAGGTGTAGTATGAAGCAATCGTTTATTTAAAAACAAAGGTAGACTTGCATTTAAAATTGAAGATATGCGAGTAGCCAGAGCAGAGTGGAGTCGCACATCAGCAAGACGCTATAAATGGAAGGCTTACGGTTTCAGCACATATTTATGATCGTGGAATCTGTCTGTCAATCGCTCACCATTTATCTTGGAAGAACAACTGCACTTTATTGCCATTTGAAAAATATTTTTTTTGTACCACCGTTTACTTTGGAAAAAGGACTGCACTTTGTTATTTGATTTTTATAATTTGTGCACTGGACTTTTAACTTGATTAATTTTTCATTTACTCACTTTATTTGTTTTTATATAGGTTTCTTGAGTTTTTACACTTATATCGTGTACTTAGATTTAGCGCTTCTCCAACTTATAGGCTTTAATAACATTATTGGTTTTAGTGACACTAAGGAATTTGGCAGCTTTATCACCATTTTTTTTGCACCGCACCGTCTTTATGATTTGATCATACCGTATATACTAGAGTATAGGCTGACCCGAATATAAGCCGAGGCACCTAATTTTACCACAAAAAAATTGAAAAACTTATTGACTCCAGAGAAATGTGCAGCTACTGTAAGTGGAAAAGAGGGTGAACAATGCCCATTTGCAGCCTCACTTTGCCCATTTGCAGCCTCACTGTGCCCATTTGCAGCCATAGGTCCCCCGAACTTCAAACTTGGTAGTTAAGGGTTCCTAGATGCCCACTATCACTAATTGGGGTCTCTGGACCCAAAGGGTCCTGAAATAACACTGGACACAGTTGACAGACTTTGGGGGCCCCGTATCTTGCGGCTACTTTGTGCTAGGAACCCTAAATTTGGTATACAAACTCAGTCGAACTAGCAATACAACATATTATCAAGTGGCCCCGAGATACGGGGCCCTAAAGTCGGTTTGGAAAATGTCAAGCACTTTTCTGCAGCAGAGAATGAAATTTTCCGAACCGAGTTTGGGGCCCAGTATCTCGGGGCCACTTAGTGCTAGGAACCCCATCTTTGGATATGTTGTAGTGTTGGTTCCACTGGGTTTGCATACCAAAATTGTCCTAGCACCGAGATACGGGGTTCCAAAGTCGGTCGGTCGAAAAAGTCGGTCGAAAAATTTAATTTTCTGCTGCAGAAAAGTGCTTGACTCGAGTATAAGTATAACACCCGGTGATATGGCCATGGTCTAGTAGGCTGTTCTCCGGGGGGGGGGGGGGGGGGGGCATCCTATAACTTTCAGATATTCTTAATCTTGTCCCCCTCTACCTTTAAATGTTAGCAAAGCTTTCCTTTGGGGGGTTGCCTTTTATTCAGCTCTTAGTAATATGCTTTTATTCCTTTTCTCTCTTTATCACACCATCTAGAATATTGAATCCCTCCTTTGAAAGACTCTAGTATAGTGTATCACTTTCAACCAGATCCGACGGCTTTAAATCTTTTTTTTTTTTTTTTTTTTTTTAGAGGAATGAGGGAAGGAAAGTTCCCTTTCGCTGTTCGCTAAGCTGGCGGAATCTCTCTCCATCTGCTGGTTGTCAGCTGTCAATCTCACTTATCGGCCAGTAACATACTAACGTGCTATCTGGTCACATACCTGCCTATCTCTCTGTTTATTGGGCTTTAAAGAGAATAAGAATGAAGATACACATTTTATAGAGTGATAGCTCTGGAGCATAAGAGACCAGCGCTATCAACAGTTCAGAATCAAACATCAGTCAATTATCTATTCAGCATTCTAAAGGTGGTCTTGTTGCGACTGTAAAATGTTATAAATATATTTTATATTGTTTGGCTCCTGAAACGTTCCATTGTTTATTGCAGCCATTCTCAACCAGGGTTCCTCCGGGTTCCTAGAACTATGGATGTTTGACCTCTCAGTTGATGTGGCCTGCATAGGTCTAGGTCCAGTGCCATGACATTAATGATCCTTTTAGTGGTTTGTTGGAGTGGTATTCTTCCAACTAACCACCGCTGTAAAGGGAGCATTCTTCCCATTGACCACAAATTTATTGATTTTTAGCAGGAGAGCTGAAAAAATTTCATAGGTGACTAGGTATTTGTCCTTCGTTTGCCTTTTTTGGCCAAAATTTCTATAGTACAGGTCCTCTCAAGAGTGAAGCGTGTTGACCTAATTAGTAGTTACCATTACCACTACCATGACTGCTTGTGGTTTTTGCTGAACTTCAAACTTGGATCTTTGGTTGCACCATTGTTTTCCATTTGGCCTAGTCTTTTGGCAGGTATAGGATCTGCTTTATGTCCTGACTTATGACACCACAAAGCAACTTATTCACTCCTACTGCAACTCTCTCCTTAATGGCCTACCCTTACGCAGGCTATCCCCCCCCCCCCTTCAGTCTATTATGAAAGCTGCTGCTAGACTAATATACCTCACTAACCGATCTGTGACTGCTGCCCCTCTCTGGCAATCCTTTTACTGGATTCCCCTACTCCACCGTATTAAATGCTAATCACAACATACAAGGCCATCCCACAAGATCGCCCCCCAGCTACATCACCAACCTCATCTGCAGATATCGCCCAAATCGTCCCCTCCGCTCCTCCCAGGACCTCCTGCTCTCTAGCTCCCTTGTTACCTCCTCTCAGGACTTCTCCAGAACCTCTCCCATTCTCTGGAACTCCCTGCCCTGGTATATCCGATCAGACCCTAACCTGTCCACCTTTAGGAGATCCCTGAAAACTCACTTATTCAGGGATGCCTATCCCACACCCACCTAACTGTCCTAGAGCCACCCCCATCAAATCATTCCCTGAATCTATTACCTTTTGTACCACCCCATCCCTTTAGAACGTAAGCGCTACGAGCAGGGTCCTCCTGTCTGTTCTGTATTGAACTGTACTGTAATTGTGCTGTCCCCCTCTACATTGTAAAGTGCTGCGTAAACTGTTGGCGCTATATAAATTGTGTATAATAATAACTGCCATTTTATGGACGTCATGCATCCATGTTGCTCCTCTCCATTTATTTACCTTGCATTTCTCTTCCACCATCTTGCATAGCTCCTCTCCAAACAAGTTTCTCGTGATATGGTAAAAAAAAATGTCACTCTCCAATATTTCTTGTACCAGAGAAGGTTTGTCTTGCTTCATTGACTCTTTACAGCACATCTTCATTCGGGACCATGTCAGTCCAGCAGATTTCCAAGATTCTCATGTAGCACCATAGTTAAAATGTGATATTTTTATGGGAGAATTTTTGGAGGGTAAATTTGTGCCATAACCGAGAATGGACCAGACGAGTTTGTAGCAAATATTTTTGGTGTTTAGATGGAAGATTTGTTTCTTCATAAAGTCTGGCCTTGGTGATTCCAGCTCCAACTTTAACATCGTTCTTCTGGTTTTCATGAATGCATAAGTCCAAGGTGTCAGAGAAGTTAGTGATGTGCTCTAGTCTTTCCTTTTCAAGCATTCATTTTACTACTGTGTCCCCTTTGTTGGTTATGACCATGCCCTTTGCCTTGAGTGTATGTAGTTCAATTCACTTCAAGAGGCCTCATCTTTTGGCATGTATGATCTGCTTTACGTCACAACTGCCTGTCATTTCCTGGATGTCATGCATCCAACATGTTCCTCTTCTCCCTTTCTTTACCTTGCTTTTCTCCTCCACAATCTTGCATAGCTCTCCAACCAAGTTTTTTGCGATATAAAAAAATAAGATGGCACTCTTCAATATTTATTCCAACAGAAGACATGGTTTAGCTTCATTCACTCTTTGGAGCACATGTCTTCATTCGTGACCATGTCCATCCAGCAGATTTTCAAGATTCTCACCATAGTCAAAATTTGTGATCTTCTTTATGGGAGTTAACTTTGAGGGAAACGTTTCTATTCCATAACCGAGAATGGACCAGACTAGAATTTGTAGCAACCTTTTGTTGGTGTTTAGAAGGGAGACTGTGCTTTGTTTCTTCAGAAACTATGGCCTTGGTGATTCTAGCTCTGATGTCAACACCGTTTTTTAGGTTTTCATGAATGCATAAGTCCAAGGTGTCAGAGAAGTTGGTGATGTGCTCAATTCTTCTCAAGCATTCATTTTACTACTGTGTCCCCTTTGTTGATTATGGCCATGCTCTTTGCCTTGAGTATATTTAGGTCAATTCACTTCAAGAGGCCTCATCTTTTGGCAGGTATATGATCTGCTTTACATCACAACTGCCCGTCATTTCCTGGATGTCATGCATCCAACATGTTCCTCTTCTCCCTTTCTTTACCTTGCTGCTCTCCTCCACAATCTTGCATAGCTCTCCAACCAAGTTTCTTGAGATATGAAAAAAAAAAGGATGGCACTCTTTTCAATATTTATTCCAACAGAAGACATGGTTTAGCTTCATTCACTCTTTGGAGCACATCATCATTTGTGACCATGTCCATCCAGAAGATTTTCAAGATTCTCTTGTAGCACCATAGTCAAAATGTATGATCTTCTTAATGGGAGTCATTTTGGAGGGAAACTTTGTGCCATAACCGAGAATGGACCAGACGAGTTTGTAGCAAACATTTTTGGTGTTTGGACGGAAGATTTGTTTCTTCATAAAGTCTGGCCCTGGTGATTCCAGCTCCAACATCGTTCTTCAGGTTTTCATGATTCCATAATTCCAAGGTCTTCGAGAAGTTGGTGATGTGCTCTGTTCTTTCCTTTTTAAGCATTCGTTTTACTACCGTGTCCCCTTTGTTGGTTATGACCATGCTCTTTGGCTTGAGTTTATGTAGGTCAATTCAATAGCAATTGGCCTCATCTTTTGGCAGGTATATGATCTGCTTTACGTTACAACTGCCTGTCATTTCCTGGATGTCATGCATCCACCATGTTCCTCTTCGCTCTTTACCTTGCTTTTCTCCAGCCATGTTTCTTGCCTTATGAAAAAAAAAAAAAAAAAAAAAAAAAAAAGGATAGCACTCTTTTCAATATTTATTCCAACATGGTTTAGTTTCATTCACTCTTTGCAGCACATCTCCTAATTTGAGACCATGTCCAACCAGCAGATTTTCAAGATTCTCTTGCAACACCATGCACCATAGTAAAAATGTGTGATCTTTATGGGAGTCATTTTGAGTGAAAAGTTTCTATTCCATAACCGAGAATGGTAGCAACCTTTTGTTGGTGTTTAGAAAAGGAGAATGTGCTTTGTTTCTTCAGAAACTCTCCCCTTGGTGATTCCAGCTCTGAGTTCAACATCGTTCTTTAGGTTTTCATGAATGCATAATTCCAAGGTGTCAGAGAAGTTAGTGATGTGCTCAATTCTTTCCTTTTCAAGCATTCGTTTTACTACTGTGTCCCCTTTGTTGATTATGGCCATGCTCTTTGCCTTGAGTATATGTAGGTCAATTCACGTCAAGAGGCCTCATCTTTTGGCAGGTATATGATCTGCTTAAGTCACAACTGCCTGTCATTTCCTGGATGTCATGCATCCACCATGTTCCTCTTCTCCCTTTTACCTTGCTGTTCTCCTCCACAATCTTGCATAGCTCTCCAACCAAGTTTTTTGCGATATGAAAAAAAAAAGAAGAAAAGATGGCACTCTTCAATATTTATTCCAACAGAAGACATGGTTTAGCTTCATTCACTCTTTGGAGCACATGTCTTCATTTGTGACCATGTCCATCCAGAAGATTTTCAAGATTCTCACCATAGTCAAAATTTGTGATCTTCTTTATGGGAGCAATTTTGAGGGAAACGTTTCTATTCCATAACCGAGAATGGACCAGACTAGAATTTGTAGCAACCTTTTGTTGGCGTTTAGAAGGGAGACTGTGCTTTGTTTCTTCAGAAACTATGGCCTTGGTGATTCTAGCTCTGATGTCAACATCGTTCTTTAGGTTTTCATGAATGCATAAGTCCAAGGTGTCAGAGAAGTTAGTGATGTGCTCAAGTCTTTCCCTTTCAAGCATTCATTTTACTACTGTGTCCCCTTTGTTGATTATGGCCACGCTGTTTGCCTTGAGTATATGTAGGTCAATTCACTTCAAGAGGCCTCATCTTTTGGCAGGTATATGATCTGCTTAAGATCTGCCTGTCATTTCCTGGATGTCATGCATCCACCATGTTCCTCTTCTCCCTTTCTTTACCTTGCATTTCTCCCCCACAGTCTTGCATAGAGAAGAAGAAGAAGGAGAAGGAGGAGAAAGAGAAGAAGGAGAAGGAGAAGAAGAAGCAGGAGAAGGAGAAGAAGGAGAAGAAGGAGAAGAAGGAGAAGAAGGAGAAGAAGGAGGAGAAGGAGAAGAAGGAGAAGAAGGAGGAGAAGGAGGAGAAGGAGAAGGAGAAGGAGGAGGAGGAGAAGAAGGAGGAGAAGAAGGAGGAGAAGAAGGAGGAGAAGAAGGAGAAGGAGGAGAAGGAGAAGAAGGAGAAGAAGGAGAAGAAGGAGGAGAAGGAGGAGGAGAAGGAGGAGAAGGAGGAGAAGGAGGAGAAGGAGGAGAAGAAGGAGAAGAAGGAGGAGAAGAAGGAGGAGAAGAAGGAGGAGAAGAAGGAGAAGGAGGAGAAGGAGGAGAAGGAGGAGAAGAAGAAGGGCACTCTTTTTAATAATTTATTCCAACAGAAGACATGGTTTAGCTTCATTCACTCTTTGGAGCACATCTCTTTATTTGTGACCATGTCCATCCAGCAGATTTTCAAGATTCTCTTGTAGCACCAGTCAAAATGTATGATCTTCTTTATGGGAGTCATTTTGAGGGAAACGTTTCTATTCCATAACCGAGAATGGTAGCATCTTTTGTTGGTGTTTAAAAGGGAAACTGTGCTTTGTTTCTTCAGAAACTCTCCCCTTGGTGATTCCAGCTCTGAGTTCAACATCGTTCTTTAGGTTTTCATGAATGCATAATTCCAAGGTGTTAGAGAAGTTGGTGATGAGCTCAATTCTTTCCTTTTCAAACATTTGTTTTACTACCGTGTCTCCTTTGTCGGTTTTGACCATGCTTTTTGCCTTCGGACAGAGACTTCCTGCCCTTTTCTGCCAAGTTTTAGTAACTAACAGATTTTATGAGTTGCCTTGGGCTGGCCTCTAAATAAAATACCCATAGCACGTTCAACGTAAACCAGGAAAAATATAGAACTTAAAAATACTCGGTTCCCTATTTAACGTGCTACAATGAAGAAGATACATCAATATGTTTATGTAGGCCACATGTTTATCTTCATTAAGATGCAACGTTTGCCACAAAGCTTTATTTGGATTCAAACTGTGCACAGAGAGGCCAAAACACACCGTTAACACACAGTACATTAAAATCTATTCAGGGTTTAATTAAGAAATGTTAGAAAAACCGTAAGGTGACCGGATTCGAGGAAGCGGCGTACACACGCTCTCGACAATTAAGCGCCTTCCATCCCGCTCCTCGAACGCTGTAAATTTAAATTATTTTTCAGTAAGCATTAAACAGACTGGTTATTTTGCCGAAGTGCCCTAAATAAAACCGGGATAAGTGATATTAATGTTCTGTGGTCAGTATTATTGAACCTCGAAAGCAATAAAGTTTATGAGTCGATAAATATTACATTTGCAGGGTGCTTAAGATTCTGCTTCTGTCCCCGGCGCTTATTACACATTGTAACCGCCAAGTCCACAATACATTATTCATATTCGGGGTGTCACCGTGGTGATGGATTGCCGGGAGAGGCTGTCCTTTAAATAAATCAACAAATAAAAATGCAAATCTTAACATTTTCGGGCTACAACCTTCCCCACGTCTTGAATGGGGAATGAAAATTTCCACATTATATCAACAGCAAGCAGAGAGAACAATTAACGACCTGCTCCGCCGCTAAGTGGGAGATTAATTTGGCGATGGAGGCTTTTATCACCTGTGTTCGGAAGCCGCGCGGCCCGTTTCTGACCACTTGCTCTTTTCGCGCTGAAGATAATAAAATAAGGAAAGCAAGTTGGATCTGACATTCCCCCCGTCACCGCGCCGCAGCTGGAAATGTCAGCGTCTCACCGCCCTCCCCACGCACCTCGAAGAAAAAAAGTTAGTGACTTCTGAGAAATTCACCCTTTGTGTATTCTTGCCATTCTGAAGTTTGAATCTGACATATTTTGGAGAACTCAATATATTGCAAATGTGGAGGACAGGAAAGACAGGCAAGACAACAACAGGCCTTATTATGCATTAGCACATTTTAGGAGGAGGTGATAAATTCCTTGTCCTGTCCCATTCTACATACTGTGCATCCTATAGCAGCTCCAGATGTATAGGCTGTAGTAAAATTGGGTGTTACAGTGAAATAAAGGGTAAAATAAAAAACTATAGTGAGAAATGACAGGTGAAAAATTTGTTATGGTGTGACTATAGTCAACTATGCAAAATTAAATTCATGTGTATAGATTGAGGTTGTTGTGTAATTGAAATTTAAGTATGCGATATTATGTTTATGACTTAACTGTTGATTTAACTATTATATGTATATGTTTTTTTCAATAGAAGGCTTGTACCTCTAGATCAGGGGTCTCAAAGTGGCGGCCCTCCAGCTGTTGCGGAACTACAAGTTCCATCATGCCTCTGCCTATGGGAGTCACGCTTGTAACTGTCAGACTTGCAATGCCTCATGGGACTTGTAGTTCTGCAACAGCTGGAGGGCCACCAGTTTAAGACCCCTGCTCTAGATGGACAGCATCCCCTGAAGAAGCCCGATATATGGGTGAAACATGTTGGAAATTACATCTTTCTATGCTGTATCCATAAAATCTTGTTGATCTATACTTGCCAATTGCTGTGTTTTAATAATTTTTTTAATATTTTCTAAAATAAAAAAAATGTTCTTAGATAATTTAGTTGGTACTATTTTTCGAATTGATTTGCACCTTAAGTCCCATTTTCCTCCCTCCATATATGGAAAATGAAAGATGACAAATGATGCAGTCTGTCAAGAGCATAACATAGCAATTTTTGTTTTTCCAACTTGGCCAAGGACAATGGCCAGAATCTGAATGGCCAGAATCTGAATGGCCGTCAACTTGGCCAAGGATAATGGCCAGAATCTGAATGGCCGTCAACTTGGCCAAGGATAATGGCCAGAATCTGAATGGCCGTCAACTTGGCCAAGGATAATGGCCAGAATCTGAATGGCCGTCAACTTGGCCAAGGATAATGGCCAGAATCTGAATGGCCGTCAACTTGGCCAAGGATAATGGCCAGAATCTGAATGGCCGTCAACTTGGCCAAGGATAATGGCCAGAATCTGAATGGCCGTCAACTTGGCCAAGGATAATGGCCAGAATCTGAATGGCCGTCAACTTGGCCAAGGATAATGGCCAGAATCTGAATGGCCGTCAACTTGGCCAAGGACAACGGCCAGAATCTGAATGGCCGTCAACTTGGCCAAGGATAATGGCCAGAATCTGAATGGCACTCAACTTGGCCAAGGATAATGGCCAGAATCTGAATGGCCATCAACTTGGCCAAGGATAATGGCCAGAATCTGAATGGCCATCAACTTGGCCAAGGATAATGGCCAGAATCTGAATGGCCATCAACTTGGCCAAGGATAATGGCCAGAATCTGAATGGCCGTCAACTTGGCCAAGGATAATGGCCAGAATCTGAATGGCCATCAACTTGGCCAAGGATAATGGCCAGAATCTGAATGGCCGTCAACTTGGCCAAGGATAATGGCCAGAATCTGAATGGCCGTCAACTTGGCCAAGGATAATGGCCAGAATCTGAATGGCCGTCAACTTGGCCAAGGATAATGGCCAGAATCTGAACGGCCGTCAACTTGGCCAAGGACAATGGCCAGAATCTGAATGGCCGTCAACTTGGCCAAGGACAATGGCCAGAATCTGAATGGCCATCAACTTGGCCAAGGATAATGGCCAGAATCTGAATGGACGTCAACTTGGCCAAGGACAACAGCCAGAATCTGAATGGACGTCAACTTGGCCAAGGACAACAGCCATAATCTGAATGGCCATCAACTTGGCCAAGGACAACAGCCAGAATCTGAATGGCCATCAACTTGGCCAAGGATAATGGCCAGAATCTGAATGGCCGTCAACTTGGCCAAGGATAACGGCCAGAATCTGAATGGCCGTCAACTTGGCCAAGGATAATGGCCAGAATCTGAATGGCCGTCAACTTGGCCAAGGACAATGGCCAGAATCTGAATGGCCATCAACTTGGCCAAGGATAATGGCCAGAATGGTCATAACTTCAACTTGGCCAAGGACAATGGCCAGAATGGTCATAACTTCACCGCTGGAGCTGTGACAGAGCGTGTGTGTGTGTGTGTGTGTGTGTGTGTGTGTGTGTTATTATGTGTGAATTATTCCAATAAAACCTGCGACCTTAGAAATAATGAAAATTGCCTTTCATATAAAATTTTAGTATTTGTGTATGCATACATTCAGGGGTTAACCTAGAAGAGGAAGTCATTGTACAGACATCTAGGTACATTAATACCCTTTTACGCCAATATAATAAGCACCAACCTAAGCTAGATATGAGCTCTCTTTTAGAAATAAGCCTTGCAAACAGCCCAGGATAATTGCGGCTGCCTCTTCTCCGAAGCATTTAGAGGCTCTCCCACCTCCAAAGTGGTTTATTCACCCTCTATTTCAGGGAATTTGTCTCTTATCCCATCCGGGGATGAAATATTGATGAAAATAGGCATGAGAAAGCTGCCACCAGCGAGAAATAATATTCCTGAATATAATTAAGCTCCATTTCAAAAGTAATGCATTTAAATTTATATCAAATGCCTGAGACGGCCTGAGACGCCAATCCCAATCAGGCGGGATTATGGGAGGCAGGTAACTGTTCCCGTCAATTACCAAGGCTTGATTTTCAATTTATATTCAAAAGAAGGCTCGTTCCATACGCGGGGAGAACGTCTCAATTCCAGGTAAGTTTCAATTACAGAGGATTTCCAGTGCCAGGCAATAAACAAATAGATTTATAGGCACAGACCCCTCTTCTGCCCCGTGGTTCATGGTCGAGAGAAAAGCGAGAGCGAGGATGCTGCTGAAAGCAGTGCACTGCATATTGATGGAGGCACACTACCAAACACCCTATTCACCACGATATGTTATGGATTACATTGCTGCTTACAAATCCTGACCCAGCATCCTTTAGAGGCCTGCGGCCTGGGGATTTAATCCTGGTTTAATGAAGCCGCTGAGCGATTCCCAAAGATCGTTTGAAGACAATCAGATGACCGTTTTACCACGATACCTGAAAAGATCTGGTGCAAGCACCTATTTTTTTGCTTTGACAGTTGGGACGACTCAATAGGAAATTTGCAATACATTTCTGGTGGTGTGGATGTAGTCATAAGCATTACGTCAAATTCACAAAAACCGAACAAGCCGAAGCATGTGAAAAATGTATGTACTTTTTAAATAGGGGTCCTGACAATCACACAGATCAAAACCAAGATGATGTGGCACTTGACTAATGAAAAATTGGCAGCGGTCATGCGGGCCAAAAATCAAGAAATTTAGGAACATCTGGAACCCCTGTATCTCCAATTATTGGGGGGGGGGGGGGGACAACGACGACTAATATGACCCATTTTTGTAACTTTAACAGGCATCTAGCCGCCATCTAGGGGTTAGCCCCAAAATGCAGGGTCCTCCCTGGTCCTACTTTGACCCACCCCTTACTACTTCCCCACCCCCCCTTTTCCCCCCTTTTCCATTCTGCTTCTCTTTTTACCTTTTCCCTCATTGTTATTTCTCCCTTCTCTCAAGTCTTCAAAGCCAGGGCTCGACAAACTTCAGGCGCCAGGTCGCCATGGCGACAAGAAGTATCGCCCTGATGCTTGGGCTGCTGTCCGAATGCTCCCAACGTCTCACCACCGCCATGTAGCCTGGGCTCCGCTTGTCCATCTGCGGGCCTGGAACCGGCATAGCGGGTGTCGCCGGGTAGAGGGGACGTGTGTCCACTCTCCTCCCCTTCACCTGGAAAGGATGTGTGACAGGCGCCGGGTGCCATGGTGACAAGAAGTCTCGCCCCGATTCCTGGGCTGTCGCCTGAATGCTCCCAACGTGTCCCCACCGATATGCATCCTGGGCTCCACTTGCCCAACTGCGGGGCAGGGACAGGCATAGCGGGTACCGCCGGGTAGAGGGGATGTGTGTCCACTCTCCTCCCCTTACAGTTGTTGACCAGAAGGGATGTGCAACAGGTGCCAGGTCGCCATGGTGACAAGAAGTCTCGCCCTGATTCCTGGGCTGTCGCCCGAATGCTCCCAACCGCTATGTATCCCAGGCTACGCTTGCCCATCTGTGGGCCTGGGACCGGTACAGTGGGTGCCGCTGGGTAGAGGGGACGTGTGTTCCCTCTCCTCCCCTTATGACAGTTTCCCCAGCTATCAAGTCCGGGAAAGAATGTAATGCAGTGTGATGTGCATTGCATTACATTCAGTGGAGCACAGGGGAGACGCATCAACAAAAAGTTAGGTTAACCCCGCCCCCCCCCCAAAAAAAAAATTTGAGCCCCATATATATGCACAAACGTAAACACACGGTGGGGCGCAAATGCCTGAAACCGTTGATTGCGATACACGTTACACATCGCCACGCATGCCGGAATGAGAGCAATAATTCTAGCACCAGTTTTCCTCCGTAAAGCTAAACTGATGAACCTACTGGGGGCTTTTAAGGCATTGCCTATGGAAAGTATAGGGTACTGACATATTTAAGGTTTGACATGTTGGGCATCTATTTACTCGGTGCAACCTTGAATTTTATTTTTTACCCAAAAAATTGGGTAATTTATTGCGTTTTTGTGCCCCCTACAATTGACTTTTAATGTGTTTTTTTTACTAAAATTTTGTGTTTTCCTAGAACTTTGAGGTAATATCGTGTGACATAAAAAATTGGAACTACGCCCCCATTTTATTCTCTAGGGTCTTTGCTTTCAGAAAATATATAATATTTGGAGGTTTTATGTAAATCAAAAAAAAAAAAAAATGCAAAAACAGCTCTGGCTCCTAATTTTTTTAGCTGGCTCCTAGAGTCAAAGAAAATTTGTCAAGCCCTGTCCTAAGCTATGTCATGTAGCAGGGCTCAATACTCAATATCGGTACCATCTCAACCCCCTACCGCAGGACTCTGTAAGCCTTAAAGCAGCATGTGCCCTACTCTATACATCCGACACCCTTCCGAGGCCCCCCCCCCCCCCCCCATCGCTCATGATATGTGAGGCCCAGGTAAATTGGTTTGCGCAAAAGTTATAGTGTCTACAAAATTGGGGATAGATTTATGGCATTTTTATTCTAAAATGTCTTTTTTTACTAGTAATGGCGGCGATCTGCGTTTTTTTTTTTTCGCGGCTGCGACATTGCAGCGGAAAGATCGCACACTTGTGACACTATTTCGGGACGATTGTCATTTATACAGCCATCAGTGCTAAAAAAAATAGCCACTGATTACTGGGTAAATGTCACTGGCAGGGGAGGGGTTAAAGCAGTTCTGCACTGTCTGTAATTTTTTTTTTTTTTTTTTTTTTAGTACAATGCAAAGGATTAGGAGATGTAAATTAAGCACTCACGTGTTCCATTTTCCTAACAAACTGCTGCCGGTTTTCGTCACATAAAAAAAAGTTATAAAAAATCTTGCTGCTGGGTGCCATCTTGCCTGTGGGCATGTGAAACCACACAGGCACTTCAGATGGCCCAGCATGCACCGCCGCTATTGCGCCGATCTCGCGCGTGCGCAGTAACGGCAAAGTGTAGCTCACATCCGCCGAAATCTCGCAAGATTTCGGCAGGAGCCTCATAAATCTCGCAAGATTTCGGCGGATGTCAGCACTGACTCCTGGGATCAATGACACCAGATCCCAGGAGACAGTGCGGCATGACGAGGATCGACGCACAGACCCCGCCCACCGCCGAAGAGACAGAGCAGCAATTACAGGGTAAGTGAAAAAAAAAAAAAACACTTCATTTAGTACTCTTTGCCTGATTTGGAAGGCAACGAGATTTACTAAATGAAGTGTGTGCAGAACCGCTTTAACACTAGGGGGCGATCAAGGGGTTAAATGTGTTACCTATTGAGTGTTTCTAACTGGGGTGGGGGAGGAGACCGATCGTTGTTCCTAAGCAGTAGGAACAACAGATCAGTCTCCTCACTCCTGTCAGAACGGAGATCTGTTTACATTGACAGACCTCCGTTCTGTCTCCCTCTGGAGCGATCGCGGGTGCCCCCGGTGGACATAACGACTGACAGGCACACGCATCAGCTCAGTTGCCCCTAGTGCTCTTAAAATCGTCCGACGTACAGCAACGATGGCTGGTCCTCAAGTAGTTAAATGCCCCTGCATGTTATCCTGTGTCTCCATGCAGGAGTTTAGAGGCAGGGGCATTAAAAGGCAGAGAGAAAAAAAAACACTAGCCAGCGCATCTAGGAGCAGAGGCATTCTGGTAATTAAAAAAAATAATTTGATGAGTGTCAATGTACATTAATGCTAGGCACGTTTAGCGCTTGAGTGTTAAATAATTTTGATAGCTGGAACAAGTTATTATTCTGGCCAATGAAATAAATGAAATTGTAAAATAATGCATTTGGGTGGCAAAAATCTGAATGCAATCTATACACTGGGGGGGAGAACCTCTGGGGGAATCTAGGATGGAAAAGGACCTGGGGGTCCTAGTAGATGATAGCAGCAGCTTGGCATTGCGGAGCCTAAGAAAACAGAATATTGGCATTAAAAAGAGGATCAACTCCAGAGATAAAACGATAATTCTCCAGCTCTACAAGACTCTGGTCTGGCCGCACCTGGAGTATGCTGTCCAGTTCTGGGCACCAGTCCTCAGGAAGGATGTACTGGAAATGGAGCGAGTACAAAGCTAATAAAGGGTCTGGAGCAGGGGTCTCAAACTGGCGGCCCTCCAGCTGTTGCAGAACTACAAGTCCCAGCAAGCCTCTGCCTATGGGAGTAATGCTTGTACCTGTCAGCCTTGCAATGCCTCATGGGAATTGTAGTTTTGCAACAGCTGGGAGGGCCACCAGTTTGAGATCCCTGGTCTGGAGGATATTAGTTATGAGGAAAGGTTGCAAGCA
This sequence comes from Lithobates sylvaticus, assembly GCA_028564925.1. NCBI lineage: Eukaryota > Metazoa > Chordata > Amphibia > Anura > Ranidae > Lithobates > Lithobates sylvaticus. Next base: position 34,653,382 of record CM053026.1, on the reverse strand, counting down.
CTGAACTTATTCTCTCTGGAGAAGAGACGCTTGAGAGGGGATATGATTTCAATATACAAATACCGTACTGGTGACCCCACAATAGGGATAAAACTTTTTTACGAAAGGGAGTTTAATAAGACTCGTGGCCACTCATTAAAATTAGAAGAAAAGAGGTTTAACCTTAAACTACGTAGAGGGTTCTTTACTGTAAGAGCGGCAAGGATGTGGAATTCCCTTCCACAGGCGGTGGTCTCAGCGAGGGGCATCGATAGTTTCAAGAAACTATTAGATAAGCACCTGAACGACCGCAACATACAGATATACAATGTAATACTGATATATAATCACACACATAGGTTGGACTTGATGGACTTGTGTCTTTTTTCAACCTCATCTACTATGTAACTATGTAACACCCAAGTACTTGATGCATTTAAACACGTTACACGCGTTTACAAGCGTCAATTGTTTTTCCTGCCAAAATGCTGATGCCGGGCATCTAGGAGAGATGGCCAGAGCGTCCGGTGTGCACGTTCGCCTTCTCCTGTCTACTTAAAGGAGTGCCCACAAAAAAAAAAAAAATGTAAAGTCAGCAGCTACAAATACTGCAGCTGCTGACTTAATAATCGGACACTTACCTGTCCCAGGGTCCAGCGATGCGGGGGAACGAGGCCCCCCTCGTTCCCCGCTCTGCTCGCGGCGCCGACATTCTTAATGTGGGCACCCAGCTGTGGCTTCACAGCCGGGCACCCACTGCGCATACGCGAGCGCCGTGAATCGACGCTCACTCATCTGGGACACGTGACAGGTCCCAGATGACTGTGCGGCGCCGAGGGGAAGTGACGTTTAGCCCGGGCAATGAAGGTGGCAGACTTCGAGGGACCCCCTAGCAACAGGCATTTAGAGGTGAGTAAAAAAAAATTTTTTTCCAATTATTTTTTTTATGATTTTAAAGACAATTTTTTTTTTTTTGTGGCAACACCACTTTAAGCAGAGTCTGATTAGCTTGGACTGCTCCCCCCTCCCCCTCCACAACCCATCGTGGTGGTAATCTGGAGGCAATTTTAGGTATTTACCCAACTTGCATTTATGAATACATGGAATTTTTTTTAAAATATAAATAATGACATCCAGTTTTTTTTATTTAAAGGGGAGGTCCATCCTAAAAAAATTAAAAAAAAAATGCACAAAAATGCTCCAAAAAAAAAGAAAAAAGAAAAAGAAATTATTATAAATTTTTTTTTTGAAACCTACCAGAAATGGCTGTTGCTAGGCAGATCGTCCTAATTTGCCACTTCCTACACCGCGGTGATCTTCAGTCTTCTCTACTCCTCGCGTTGTCCTCTGGGAACTGTGTGTGTTCCAGAACACAGCACGCTCCCCATTCACAAAGCGCTGCGCAACTCGCGCATGCGCAGTAGGAAACGGGCAGTGAAGCCCGCAAGGCTCCACTGCCGGTGTCCCCTTCGTTAAGATGACAGCACCGACACCCGATCCGGTGGACGGATCGGCCTTTGGGCAGCCGACATCGCTGGCTCCCTGGACAGGTGAGTGTCCTTATTAAAAAAATCAGCAGCTACAGTGTTTGTAGCTGCTGACTTAATTTTTTCTTTTTTAACCGGACTTCCCCTTTAACATCTGTGCAGAGTTCACGATTAGAAAGGCTTTCAGAATGATGAAACGCTACATTTTGCAGCCTTTTTCACATGATGGCAGATAAAGCAGCTGAGTAAAAACATTGGGCATGCTCTCCTACCGGAAGACGTCTTTGTGTTCTGGTGACGTTTTGACATCGTTCATCTCCGTCCTCTGACTGGGAACACTGGGAGAAGTGGTGGCATCCCTCTGTGACCCTGGGATTAAACAGATCAGGAAATTTACCAACTAGAACACACAGTGCAAATGTTTATATCCCCAACAAGCGGTGTATTCATCCTAGCAAAAATATGTAGTTACTATCACATATAGTTTAAAAACACACAATGGCTGGATAATAGGGATCGGCTGATATCTTTTGTTCGGTGCCGATACAATACCGAAATGTTGGCAACCTCTCAGGCCGATATTATCTGCTGATAGTCTGTACATTAACCACTTCAGCCCCGGACCAATTGGCAGCCAAAGGACCAGGCCCCTTTTTGCGATTCGGCACTGCGCCACTTTAACTGACAATTGCGCGGTCGTGCGACGTGGTTCCCAAACAAAATTGGCGTCCTTTTTTTCCCACAAATAGGGCTTTTTTTTGGTGGTATTTGATCGCCCCTGCGGTTTTTATTTTTTGCGCTATAAACAAAAATAGAGCTACAATTTTGAAAAAAAAATCAATATTTTTTACTTTTTGCTATAATAAATATCCCCAAAAAATATATAAAAAAAAATTTTTTTCCCTCAGTTTAGGCCGATACGTATTCTTCTACATATTTTTGGTAAAAAAAAAAAAAAATCGCAATTAGCGATTATTGATTTGTTTGCGCAAAAGTTATAGCGTTTACAAAATAGGGGATAGTTTTATAGCATTTTTATTAATATATTTTTTTTTTTTTTACTAGTAATGGCGGCGATCAGCGATTTTTATTGTGACTGCGACATTATGGCGGACAAATCGGACATTTTTGACACATTTTTGGGACCATTGTCATTTATATAGAAATCAGTGCTATTTAATGCACTGATTCCTATGTAAATGATACTGGCAGTGAAGGAGTTAACCACTAGGGGGCGGGGAGGGGCTAAGTGTGACATGTTGTGTTTTTTTTTTACAGTAGGGGGGCGTGGCTGACGTCTGACGTCACTGACCGGCTTTCCCGATGACAGGGAACAGCCGATCAATGACAGGCAGTGTAGGAAGCGCGGGGAGAGGTTTGTTTACACAGACCTCTCCCCGTTCTTCAGCTCTGTGACCTGATCGCGGGACACCAGCGGCGATCGGGTCCACTGGTCCCGCGGCCATGGAGCGCGCGACCCCACGGCTAGGCAATTAAAGGGGACGTATATATACGTGCTTTTGCCTAGCCGTGCCATTCTGCCGACGTATATGTACAGGTGGCGGTCGGGAAGCGGTTAAAAATAATTTTACACTTTTTTTAATCACGGTTATTGTTGTCACAAGGAATGTAAACATCCCTTGAGACAGTAATAGGCAGTGACAGGTACTCCTTATGGAGGGATCGGTGGTCTATAAGATACCAAACCCCTCCCTCCTCTGCACTTCAAAGCACAGTAAAACCTTGGATTGGGAGCATAATTCGTTCCGTAAACATGCTTGTAATCCAAAGCACTTGTATATCAAAGAACATTTCCCCATAAAAAAATAATGGAAACTTAGATGATTCGTTCCACAACCATTTATTCATAGGTCTTTCAAAAAAAGATTCTAGCAATGTAATAGGTTGTGTAACCATAAAATGTCCATCTACAAATGGAAGCCTCCACAAGGGGATTAGAAGCAAAATCCAGCAGGAGCTCCAGAGTATAAAAGAGAAGAGAGGTGCCTCCTAAGTGTAGCAATATGGTTACATTTAATGACGGTACAACATTTAGCAACTCACATGGTTGATGATTAAAAGAGGCACATCTAAGTATGGAGGCATCCGGGGTAAATCTATCCGCGTAGACCGTCCTCACCGCCGGCTCTCACCGCTGTCAGTCCGCAATCGTGACCTGGAAGACTACCCTGAAAGTGAGGCTTGAAGCGCTCGTGGAAGGGATGGACGTTGATGGCGGTGCGGAGGACGGTCTATGTGGACAGCTTTACTGCCTGCATATTTAGATGTGCATCTTTTAAACATCAACCAGTTGAGTTGCTAAATGTTGTACCTTCATTAAATGTAACTGTATTGCTACACTTAGAGGCGCCTCTCCTCCTTTATACTCAGTTGTGACGTGACGCTACTTGTAAATCAAGTCAAAATGTATTTAAAAATTTTGCTGATCTTGCAAAATGCTCTCAAACCAAGGTTTTACTGTATACTAAAATGCAAAAAAAATATATATATATATATATATATATATGTATATATATATATATATATATATATATATATATATATATATACATATATATACACACATTATATATATATATATATATATATACACACACACATATATATATTTATATATATATATATATATATATATATATATATATATATATATATATATAAATATACACAGTGGTGTGAAAAAGTGTTTGCCCCCTTCCTCATTTCCTGTTCCTTTGCATGTTTGTCACACTTAAGTGTTTCGGAACATCAAACCAATTTAAACAATAGTCAAGGACAACACAAGTAAACACAAAATGCAATTTGTAAATGAAGGTGTTTATTATTAAAGGTGAAAAAAAATCCAAACCATCATGGCCCTGTGTGAAAAAAGTGATTGCCCCCTTGTTAAAACATACTATAACTGTGGTTGTCCACACCTGAGTTCAATTTCTCTAGCCACACCCAGGCCTGATTATTGCCACACCTGTTCACAATCAAGGCATCACTTAAATAGGAGCTGCTTGACACAGTAAGGTCCACCAGAAGATCCTTAAAAGCTGCACATCATGCCGAGACCCAAAGAAATTCAGGAACAATTGAGAAAGAAAGTAATTGAGATCTATCAGTCTGGAAAGGGTTATAAAGCCATTTCCAAAGCTTTGGGAATCCAGCGAACCACAGTGAGAGCCATTATCCACAAATGGCGAAGACATGGAACAGTGGTGAACCTTCCCAGGAGTGGCCGGCCGCCCAAAATTACCCCAAGAGCGCAGCGACGACTCATCCAAGAGGTCACAAAAGACCCCACAACAACGTCCAAGGAACTGCAGGCCTCACTTGCCTCAGTTAAGGTCACGTTCATGCCTCCACCATCAGGAAAAGACTGGGCAAAAATGGCCTTCATGGCAGAGTTCCAAGGAGAAAACCACTGCTGAGCAAAAAGAACATCAAAGCTCGTCTCAATTTCTCCACAACACATCTTGATGATCCCCAAGACTTTTGGGACAACATTCTGTGGACCGATGAGACAAAAGTGGAACTCTTTGGAAGGTGTGTGTCCAAGTATATCTGGCGTAGAAGGAACACTGCATTTCAGAAAAAGAACATTATACCAACAGTAAAATATGGTGGTGGTAGTGTGATGGTCTGGGGCTGTTTTGCTGCTTCAGGACCTGGAAGACTTGCCGTGATAAAAGGAACTATGAATTCTGCTGTCTACCAAGAGATCCTGAAGGAGAATGTCCGAACCATCTGTTCGTGTACTCAAGCTGAAACGAACTTGGGTTCTGCAGCAGGACAATGATCCTAAACACACCAGCAAGTCCACCACCGAATGGCTGAAGAAAAACAAAATGAAGACTTTGGAGTGGCCTAGCCAAAGTCCTGACCTGAATCCTATTGAGATGTTGTGGTATGACCTTAAAAAGGCCGTTCATGCTCGAAAACCCTCTAATGTAACTGAATTAGGACAATTCTGCAAAGATGAGTGGGCCAAAATTCCTCCAGGACGCTGTAAAAGCCTCATTGCACGTTATCGCAAACGCTTGGTTGCAGTTGTTGCTGCTAAGGGTGGCCCAACCAGTTATTAGGTTTAGGGGGCAATCACTTTTTCACACAGGGCCATGATGGTTTGGATTTTTTTTCACCTTTAATAATAAACACCTTCATTTACAAATTGCATTTTGTGTTTACTTGTGTTGTCCTTGACTATTGTTTAAATTGGTTTGATGTTCCGAAACACTTAAGTGTGACAAACATGCAAAGGAACAGGAAATGAGGAAGGGGGCAAACACTTTTTCACACCACTGTACATACACACACACACACACACACATATACATATTAGTGTGTTGGGGATTCAGGCTGCATTCACACCTGAGCGTTTTCAGCTCATAAACCACTCGTAAAACGCCCGAAAAAAACGCTCCAAACAAAATCCCATTCATTTCAATGGCCCCTGTTCACATCTGAGCGTTTTGTCACCCGAAGCAAAACGCCTGAAAAATGCCTTAAAGTGGGGTTGCACACAAAAAAAAAAAAGAAAGAAATATTCCTAAAAAAAAAAAAAAAAACATTTGGAGAAAAATAGTTTTTTTAACTCACCTCTAAATGCCTGTTGCTAGGGGGGTCCCTCGTAGTCTGCCTCCTTCAGTGCCTGGGCTGGTGACATCACTTCCCCCTTGGCGCAGGGAAGGGCTCAGCTCTGCCCCCTCCCTCCCGTCAGTCCCTCCACGTGACAGGTCCCAGATGACTGTGCAGCCAATCACAGCGCGTGGCTACGCTCGCGCAATGCGCAGTGGGTGCCTGGCTGTCAAGCCACAGCCGGGCGTCCACCGTTAGAGTGCCGGCACCGCCGAGTGGAGTGCGGGACGAGCAGGGCTTTGATCCCCCGCTTCTCTGGACCGGGTAAGTGTCCGATTATTAAAAGTCACCACCTGCAGTATTTGTAGCTGCTTTTAATTTTTTTAATTTTTTTAAATTTTTTTTTAAATGATTACTCCTCTTTAAGCTCAAAAACAAGAACATGAGCTTCTTTGTGGCAGATTACCAGCGTTTTTTTTTTTTTTGCTTTTTACATTGGTAACCTGTACAAAATCGTGTCAAAAAACATGAGGCGCTCAGGTGTGAATGCATCCTCAAGGATGGGAGGGGGTGCCCAATGTAGAGCTGGACACTTAGATGAGATCCGTCACTTTGGTACAGAGGCAGCATACAAGAAAAAAAAAAATCAAGTACATTTTCCACTTTCGATCACAATCAGCCAAATAGAAATGACAACATGCAGTCATTGTTGACTTTTTTTTTTGTTTTTCCAGGTTAAGAGCCTTTTAAGTACAGAAAATATCTGATCCTGACAGAAATGTCCTCACTTTCCGTGAATTAAAACAGAAGGCACAAAGAATGTTATCCATTGTTTTTTTTTGCCCATCTGCAGCCTCACTTTGCCCATTTGCAGCCATAGGTCCCCTGAACTTCAAACTTTGTAGTTAAGGGTTCCTAGATGCCCCCTAGCTGCAGCCAATATTTGGGGTCTCTGGACCCAAAGGGTCCCGAAATGAAATTGCTGCAGATGGACACAGTTAACCGACTTTGGGGCCCTGTATCTGGGGGGCACTTGGTGCTAGGGACCCCCATATATGTTGTATATGATATGTTGTAGTGCTGGTTCCACTGGGTTTGCACATCAAATTTGGGGTTCCTAGCACCAAGTGGCCCCGAGATACGGGGCCCCAAAGTCGGTCAACTGCGTCCATCTGCAGCAATATCATTTCGGGACCCTTTGGGTCCAGAGACCCCACATTTTGGCTGCAGCTAGAAACCCTTAACTACCGAGTTTGAAGTTCGGGGGACCTATGGCTGCACATGGGCACAGTGAGGCATGCACATGGGCACAGTGAGGCATGCACATGGGCACAGTGAGGCAGCACATGGGCACAGTGAGGCATGCACATGGGCACAGTGAGGCATGCACATGGGCACAGTGAGGCATGCACATGGGCACAGTGAGGCATGCACATGGGCACAGTGAGGCAGCACATGGGCACAGTGAAGCATGCACATGGGCACAGTGAAGCATGCACATGGGCACAGTGAAGCATGCACATGGGCACAGTGAGGCAGCAAATGGGCATTGTTGACCCTCTTTTCCACTTACAGTAGCTGCGCATTTCTCACCCTAGGCTTATACTCGAGTCAATACGTTTTCCCAGTTTTTTGTGGTAAAATTAGGTGCCTCGGCTTATATTCGGGTCGGCTTATACTTGCGTATATATACGGTAATTGTCATTCAACGTGTGAGGGCACCAAAAGCTGAATGACAACGATGGCTCCTCCCACTGATGTAGTAGAGGAGTTGGCATTGCCACTCAGGGATAGGAAGTTTGTTATTTGCAGCACCACCAGAAGAAAATAATGAAACAAAGCCTGAAAAACAAAACCCAAATGCAGCCACCCCCTCGAAGGACTAGTAAACTAATAGATTCCACGTGTTGTTTTTGGGATTTAGATACTCTAAGCTCCACATAGCAAAACACGGCTTTAAAAGAGAGTTATGGGATTTTCAGCGTCCTGCCCCTAAGTATTGATAATAAGAAGCGCCCCTGGGCACATTAAATTAGAGGTAAAATATTGACAATTCTGTGCAGGTAAACACTAGAACAAGCACAGCTCATAAAAGTCGTCTTGACGAAAGTGCCTCCATTGATTGGCGCTGCTAATCCAAGGTCTGAAGTGGCAGAGAATGACAGAGAATATAGAGAGGGTGGCACAATACACTCGCACTTCGGGGGGGGGGGGGGGGAGAGTAATAGGGCCCAAACCCCTCTTAGTCAAAAGTGATTCGCCTTCAAATTAGAAATTGATTTTCGCTGGACGCGAGCTGTCTGCAGGCTGCGCGCTTTTGTTGCCGCTCGCTGAAAGGGATTAACCTTGCGCGCTGTTTGGGTTCAACACCGTCGACACTATTTGGACTATTTGAAAAAAATAAAGTCTTTTAATGATAGGACAACCTTGGAGGGCAATACTGGATATTTTTTTCTCTTCCAGATGAAATCTTTGCAATTTCAGACTTTTTTTTTTTTTTTTTCATTTAGTGTGTAATTTGGTAGCAACAGAAATAAAAGCAAAAAAAAAAGGAAGGGTAGGAAAGGTGAGGTGGGCTTGGAAAGTAATGATAACTGGGACAAGGACAGAAGTTCAGTTTCCAACTATGGCAGATAGAAAATTGTACTTATGATTTCTAAACCTGACATTTTCATTTGAATTTTTTTTGGGGGGGGGGGGGGGGGCGGTGTTTGGGCGGTTTGGTTTGGTGTGAATTATTTTTATTCCCCATGGTTTGTTTGTATCGTTTTAACCACTTTAGCCCCAGAAGGATTTACCCCCCTTCCTGACCAGAAAGTTTTTTGCGATTCAGCAATGGGTCGCTTTAACTGACAATTGCGCGGTCGTGCGGCGTGGCTCCCAATCAAAATTTTTTTTCCCCACAAATAGAGCTTTCTTTTGGTGGTAGTTGATCACCTCTGCGGTTTTTATTTTTTGCGCTATAAACAAAAAAAATGGGACAATTTTGGAAAAAAAAATAAAATAAAAACAACGCATTCTTTTTTACTTTTTGCTATAATAAATATCCCCCAAAAATATATTAAAAAAAAATTTTCCTCAGTTTAGGCCGATACGTATTCTTCTACATATTTTTGGTAAAAATAAAAAATAAAAATCGCAATAAGCGTTTATTGCTTGGTTTGCGCAAAAGTTATAGCGTCTACAAAATAGGGGATAGTTTTATGGCTTTTTTATAAAAAAAAATTTTACTACCCTGTTTCCCCCGAAAATAAGACCTAGCGCGATTGTCGGTGATGGCTGCAATATAAGCCCTACCCTGTTTCCCTGAAAATAAGCCCTACCCTGAAAATAAGACCTACAAGTACTTTAACTAGGGCTTATTTGGGGGGGTAGGGCTTATATTGCAGCCATCGCCGACAATCACGCTGGGTCTTATTTTCGAGGAAACAGGGTAGTAATGGCGGCTATCAGCGATTTTTATCATGACTGCAACATTATGGCGGACACATCGGACAATTTTGACACAGTTTTGGGACCATTGGCATTAATACAGCGATCGATGCTATAAAATTGCAAAAAATGTCATTGGCAGTGAAGGGGTTAACCACTAGGTGGCAGTGTAGGGGTCAAGTGTATTCTAGGGGCGTGTTTCTAACTGTCTGGGGGGGCGTGGCTGTGTGTGACACCACACTGGTCGCTGCTCCCGATGACATGGAGCAGACGATCAGTGCGCTGCTTACATCGGCATCTCCCCGTTCTTGAGCTCCGTGACGCGATCACGGGTATCCCCGCGCCGATAGAGTCCACGGTGACGGAGCTTGTGGCAGGCGCGTGGGCACGGTGGGAAATTCAAAGTAACGTACGTTACTTTGCCCAGCCGTGCCATTCTGCCGACGTATATATACAGGAGCCGGTCGGGAACCGGTTAATGTTGTTTCTAAATAAAATTATAAAAAAGATTTGATTATGAATAGCAAGGAGTACGGGGGGTGAGGTGGGCAAAGAGCAAATTCTTATTGCAACAATATTTCCAGACACAAATAAAAACTCTTAGTGAGATCATTACCGATCTATTCATGTATCCAACCGTAGCAACTTTGCTTGACGTAGACCCCCTCTCTCACATTCAGGACCGGGAACAAGGGGGCAGCCCTGGGTGCAATGGCATACGGTAGAGATGGGGGCGCCTTGCTTCTATTCCTTCTGTCACTGACAGGAGTAGTGACAGCGGCAGTGATTTTACCAAGCGAGTGACAGCTGGGTGTAGGATCCTCTAAACTTGCACATCATGAACAGGGTAAGGGGGGGGGGGCACAGTTTGGCATCTTTGCCCTGGGCACGGGATGACCTTGTCAGACGTCAGCCCCGCCCCCTAATGTAAAAAAAAAAACACACACGTCACAGCCCATAACCCCACCCCTCCCCCTAGTGGTTAACTCTTTCACTACAACTGTCATTTATACAGGAATCAATGCATTTAAATAGCACTGATTGCTGTATAAATGACAATGGTCCCAAAAATGTGTCAAAAAATGTCCGATGTGTCCGCCATAATGTCGCAGTCACAATAAAAATCGCTGATCGCCGCCATTACTAATAAAAAAAAAAAAATATTAATAAAAATGCTATAAAAAACTTTCCCCTATTTTGTAAACGCTATAACTTTTGCGTAAACCAATCAATAATCGCTAATTGCGATTTTTTTACCAAAAATATGTAGAAGAATACGTATCGGCCTAAACTGAGGAAAATTTTTTTTTTTATATATTTTTGGGGGATATTTATTATAGCAAAAAGCAAAAAATATTGCATTGTTTTCAAAATTGTCGCTCTTTTTTTGTTTATAGCGCAAAAAATAAAAACCGCAGGGGCGATCAAATACCACCAAAAGAAAGCTCTATTTGTGGGGAAAAAAGGTCGCCAATTTTGTTTTGGAGCCACGTCGCACGACCGCGCAATTGTCAGTTAAAGCGACGCAGTGCCGAATCGCAAAAAGGGGCCTGGTCGTTTGGCTGCCAATTGGTCCGGGGCTGAAGTGGTTAAAGAAGGCCGCTAATTGGAGCTGTCAAGCAATGTTTATTAACATGCTGAAACAGTAAAAATGAAAAGAAACATTGTTTCTTCATCTGCAGATCAAAGGGATGAACAAATGTTCCTCTGTTTAACCCCTTAATAACCCTTAATTTACTCACTTCCATACCAGGCCAATTTTCAGCTTTCAGTGCTGTCGCAATTTGGATAATTGCGCGGTCATACAACACTGTACCCAAACAAATTTTTTTTATAATTTTGTTCCCACAAATAGAGATTTATTTTGGTGGTATTTGATCACCTCTGCGGTTTGTATTTTTTGAGCAACAAATAAAAAAATGACCGAAACTTTTGAAAAAATACAAGTTTTTCTTTGTTTCTATTAAAAAAATGTTGTGAATAAGTAAGTTTTCTTCTTCAATGACAGGCACCGATGATGGGCACTCATATGCGGCACCACCACCGGTGATGGGCACTCATAGGCGGCACCACCACCGGTGATGGGCACTCACAGGCGGCACCACCACCGGTGATGGGCACTCACAGGCGGCACCACCACCGGTGATGGGCACTCACAGGCGGCACCACCACCGGTGATGGGCACTCACAGGCGGCACCGATGATGGGCACTCACAGGCGGCACCGATGATGGGCACTCACAGGCGGCACCGATGATGGGCACTCACAGGCGGCACCGATGATGGGCACTCACAGGCGGCACCGATGATGGGCACTCACAGGCGGCACCGATGATGGGCACTCACAGGCGGCACCGATGATGGGCACTCACAGGCGGCACCGATGATGGGCACTCACAGGCGGCACCGATGATGGGCACTCACAGGCGGCACCGATGATGGGCACTCACAGGCGGCACCGATGATGGGCACTCACAGGCGGCACTGATGATGGGCACTCACAGGCGGCACCGATGGGTGGCACTGATGACACTGATGGGTGGCATTGCTGGGCATCATGTGCCAGTCAGTGCCCATTTGTGGGCACTGATTGGGCATGATTTGCACATGTGGCTGGTCATGGGGTACATACCTGGCCATCCACATGTTGCCCCCTTCCCTGGTGGTCCTGGCGGCTCTCCTGGTGGTCTAGTGTGGGCATCCGAGGGGGGGCTGCGCTGATAAACAATCAGCGCAGACCCCCCCTGTCAGAAGAGCCGCCGATCGTCTCTCCGCTACTCGCGTCTGTCAGACGCGAGTGAGGAAAAGCCGATCAACAGCTTTTCCTTTTGACATCGTGATCAGCCGCGATTGGAAACGGCTGATCACGTGATAAAGATCTCCCGTCAGAGGCTCTTTACCAAGATCGGTGTAGCGGTGTGTCAGACTGAAACACCGCACCACCGATCGCCCCCCCCACGGGTGCGCAGCGGCTGTTATCCTGAAGGACGTCATATGACGCCCAGTCAGGATAACTGAACCACAAAAAAAAAAAAAGCAGGAAGATAATTAAATGGAGGAGAATATCCTCCCACCCGGCCTATAGCAGAATGACAGCCGGGCGGGAAGTGGCTAATCACCCTTAATTAACTCCCTATTCTCCTCCATATAATTACTTTCATGCTTTTTTTTGTTCATGTCTATTTTATAAACAATAAACAATTAAAACTTTTTTTTTTGTTTTCTTTGTTAATATATATGTTTAAAAATATTCACCAACATATATTTACACATTTCACATTGAAAAAGAGCAAAATTAAAAAAAAAAAATCTATTTCATTTGTAAATAACTTTCCAATGCTTCCAAAACCGTTGCGGTAGGTATCGGTAATTGGTATCGGCGAGTAGTAAAAAAAAAAGTATCACTACTTGTACTCATTAGGGATGCACCGATACTTTTTTTTAGTACTCGCCGATACCAATTACCGATACCTACCGCAACTGTTTTGTTTTAACTTCAGCAGTCAGCAATGGTACAAAGCATTGAAAAGTTATTTACAAACGAAACAAATAGATTTTTTCTTTAATTTAGCGCTTTTTCAATGTGATGTGTAAATATATGTTAATATATATGTGTAAAAATATTCACTAACAAAGCAACAAAAAAAAAAAAGTTTTAATTGTTTATCATTTATAAAACAGACATGAACAAAAGAAAAAAAAAAAAGCAGGAAAATAATTAAATGGAGGAGAATAGGGAGTTAATTAAGGCTGATTAGAGTAAATCAATCGTATCGGATGAAAAACGGACAGGTGGTCCATAATCATCCGATCCCCCCATAGAGGAGAGCTGAAATCTGACAGGTCCGTCCCTGCACAGTGTGCAGAGACAGACTTGTCATCCGCCGGCTCAGCGGGGATCAACGTATCGATCGCTGCTGAGCAAGCGGGTGCCTTCATACGGATCCGCACGTCTGAAAGGGTCCCAAGAGATTTACTTTCACTTCCTGTCCCACAGCCAAACAGGAAGTAAGAGGAAATCCCTGCAAATTAAGGGAATCGCTTGGGATCCCCCAGGTCACCAGAACTAGTGCCCCCATTGGAAGATTTCCCCTCTACTACTTTTCAGGAGACAACCCAAAATTTGGGATTTTCTTTAAGACCCCTTTCACACTGAGGCGTTTTTCAGGTGCTTTTAGGCTAAAAAATACCCCCTTGAAAAATGGCTACCCTGCAGTCTCAGTGTGAAAGCCCGAGCGATTTCACACTGAGGCGATGCTCTGGCAGGACATTAAAAAAAAAAAAAAACCTCCTGCAAGCATCATCTTTGGAGCGGTGAAGGAGCGGCGTACACACCGCTCCTAAACCGCCACTGTCCATTGAAATGAATTAGCAGCGCCACCGTACTGCCGGCAAAGCCCGGCTTTGCGGGTAATTTTAACCCTTTTTTGGGCGCTAGCGGGGGTTAAAAGTGCCCCACTAGCGGACGAAAATCTCTGCAAAAACTACGGTAAAGCGCCGCTAAAAATATCGGCGTTTTACCTTCAGCGCCTGCCCACTCCAGTGTGAAAGCAGCCTTAAGGATAAACAGGACAAATACAGAGGGTGAATCTACCTAATGGGGGCACAGACAGCAATAAAAACGTAATCAGTGTTTCTCCACTTTGTCCAAATCTGAAAAAAAAACACTAAAAAAAGGTCTCGCCTTTATTTATACTGTAATACGTTTTAAGCATTTGAACAGATATTTCGGATTCTGCATGCTGAACACACAAGAAAGAGCAGATGGATTTTGGGTCCATGAAGCAAATTCTCTCTCACCTTTACAAACAATAACCTCTGGCGGGACCAGCGACTTGTTGCCATTGAGTGCCGATGCTTTCTTCCCCGAGTTTGTTGCGTTGGGGCTGCGCACTTTCTTCCTGTTCTTAGTGGATGGAGGAGGAGTGGGGAGTCCTACTGACAATGGCATCACAGGGCTGGAAGAAACCAGACAGAATTAGTACAATGCAAAAAATAGAAAGGACCTCAAAAAGATAAATATAAAAATAAAAAGTATCAAAGCCCAGAAGAAAAAATAATATTTTAATTAATATTAAATGAATATTAATATTTAATTAATATTTTGCAGCTGAACAGTTATTTTTTTTTTTGGGTGCAGCCCAGCTCTTGGCAATTAAGATAAGCCATCATATCAGGGGGTGTGGAGCTTCTCTGAAAGCCCCGATGGGAGGACAGAAGAGGGGGTAATCAGTCCTGGTAAAAGCAAAGGCGGGAAGGAGTTTAAATTCATTAAAATTAGAAGAGAGGTTTAACCTTAAACTGCGTAGAGGGTTCTTTACTGTAAGAGCAGCAAGGATGTGGACTTTCCTTCCACAGGCGGTGGTGTCAGCGGGGGGGGGGGGGGGGGCTTGGGGCATCGATAGTTTAAAAAAAACTATTAGATAAGCACCTGAACGACCGCAACATACAGGGATAGACAATGTAATACTGACATATAATCACACACATAGGTTGGACTTGATGGACTTGTGTCTTTTTTCAACCTCACCTACTATGTAAGGGTCAGATGACCACTCAAAAAATAGGCATGAAAAAACCAGCTGCAGTTTTAAACTTTATTAATAGATATAACGCACAATATATATGGTCAGCAGACCTTTGGCCAGCGACCCTCAAATCTATGCCTCCTCACCACCCTGCACTGGAGCGCCATGCTTTGCATGTGGTTGTGGGGTGCTTGCAGAGAAGAGTTCTTTATCTTGAAGTTGTTATTAACCCCCCCCCCCCCCCCCCCCCAAAAAAAATAATAATCCTGTTCCCTTAAAGCAGGGATATGCAATTAACGGACCTCCAGCTGTTGCAGAACTACAAGTCCCATGAGGCATAGCAAGACTCTGAAAGCCACAAGCATGACACGAGAGGCATGATGGGACTTGTAGTTTTGCAACAGCTGGAGGTCCGCTAATTGCATATCCCTGCCTTAAAGCATGTTATACAGCACAGTGCTTGTGCTGTGTAATATGGACCCTTCCATCACCTGAAATACCTGGCTGATCCTGCCTGGCTATACCCTCCCCCCTGTAAACTGACCACAGTGTATCATGGCTGCTGAGCCCCGTCACCGTGGTCAGTTTACGTGCCTTCGTTATCTGGAGCCCTGCTCTGTCTCCTCTGTGCTCCCTCCCCTCCCTGCCTGACAGCTCTGTGTCCGTGCCACCCTGCTCCCCACCCCCCTCCCGCTGCTCAAATTATGGTTAAAATGACATAATTCTATCTATGTATTAATGTAATGTGCCCTGTGTCTATGCCTTAGAAAAAATAATGCTGCAATATACAGAGCGCTGATCGGTGGTCACGTGATCTGCCGTCTCTCTCCTCTCTCGCACGACAGCCGCAGCGGGCGGAGCTGCCTTTCTCCTCCTGGCTGACATCAGCGGGGATCCTTGGCCCCGCCCACTGCAGCTGTCAGGCCAAGAGAGGAGAGAGCCGGCGGATCACATGACTGCCGATCAGCGCTCTGAAACAAGGTATATTGCAGCATTATTTTTATAAGGCATAAACACTGGGCACATTACATTTATACATAGAGAGGAATATATAATTTTAACCTAGTGAGTTAACGAACCCTTTAATGGATATGTTCGATGGGGGGGGGTATAATTTCTGCCATGACTGCAAAGCGTATAAAAATATAATTTGATATTTTTGGAGGGGAAGGGGGGCCCCGTCAGGTAAACTGTATGGGACCCTGTGATTTCTGGCCCTGGTCAGTACCTGGGATTCTATATCGCCTAGCTTCATCTCTGCTAGCTGCATGTCAGAGGTTACAGGCTTCCCATTTACACATAACTACACAGAACAATGCGACATGTCCATAACTACACAGAACAATGCGACATGTCCATAACTACACAGAACAATGCGACATGTCCATAACTACACAGAACAATGCGACATGTCCATAACTACACAGAACAATGCGACATGTCCATAACTACACAGAACAATGCGACATGTCCATAACTACACAGAACAATGCGACATGTCCATAACTACACAGAACAATGCGACATGTCCATAACTACACAGAACAATGCGACATGTCCATAACTACACAGAACAATGCGACATGTCCATAACTACACAGAACAATGCGACATGTCCATAACTACACAGAACAATGCGACATGTCCATAACTACACAGAACAATGCGACATGTCCATAACTACACAGAACAATGCGACATGTCCATAACTACACAGAACAATGCGACATGTCCATAACTACACAGAACAATGCGACATGTCCATAACTACACAGAACAATGCGACATGTCCATAACTACACAGAACAATGAACATGTCCATAACTACACAGAACAATGCGACATGTCCATAACTACACAGAACAATGCGACATGTCCATAACTACACAGAACAATGCGACATGTCCATAACTATACAGAACAATGCGACATGTCCATAACTACACAGAACAATGTGACATGTCCATAACTACACAGAACAATGTGACATGTTCATAACTACACGGAACAATGCGACATGTCCATAACTACACGGAACAATGCGACATGTCCATAACTACACAGAACAATGTGACATGTCCATAACTACACAGAAAAATGTGGCCCCTGCCAATCCCACCAAGTGTTCTCCTCATTTGAAAGACTGGTGCATTTAGTAAAACAAGTTGCTGGTAAAGGATCCATCCAAGCAGAATCCGCCTGCTCAGTGGGGAAATCTCTCTGCTTAAAAGTCAGATGGCGGCAGTTTCGTGTCCACTCCGCTATGCAGTGCGGACATGGACACAGCCCGCTCTCCTCTATGGGGTGGTTGGATAGCAAAATGGACTGCATGTCCATTTTCATCCGTTCCGATGCGCTGGACGGATGGGGAACGTATCCCCATACGTCAGTTTTCAGCAGATTTTGTTGGAACGGATGCCTGGTGTGTGTCAGCGGACATGTGTCCGCTGCCCCATAGAGGACAATGGGTGATTTGATCGAGTTTGCCTGAAAATCTGACCAGCAGACCAGATCGGTCTGCTGGTGTGAAAGGGGCCCCAATATTCCCTATTTTTTACACTGTCATCTAAAAATGTTGTGTTTTTCATCACTGTTATTGCTGTCACAAGGAATGAAAACATCCCTTGTGACAGTAATAGGCAGTGACAGGTACTCTTTATGGAGAGATCTGGGGTCTATAAGACCCCAAACCTCTCCTCTGCACTCCAAAGTATTCAAAACATCAAGATTGGCGTTTTTGAATACTTTATTTTTTAAAAACCGGCGCCTTTAAGATGCCAGTAATCCGAGAAGTGATGTCATGACATCGCTTCCAGATTACTATATCCGAGACCAGAACGACGCATCAGCTTTGTTCGGGTCTTCGACCAGCCGGCTGCTTGTAATAACAGCTGAGCGGCTGCTGAGCCGCATCGGTCGTTATTACAATAAAGCCAACCGTCCGCTCTAAAGAACGCCCTTGAATCAATATCGGTCAAGTTTTTGACCGATACTTCTAAAAAAGTGAATATCGGCCGCAGCGATAAATCGGTCAATCCCTAAATTAGAAAATGTGTGCAAACTTAACCCCTGTTTTTAACGCAAACTGTTATGCCCCGCACGCACAGTCAGATATTCCGATGGAAAAAAGTCCAATCGGATTAGGTTGTCGGAAAATCCAACCGTGTGTGGGCTCTAGCGGACTTTCTCCGTCGTAATTTCCGACGGAAAAAATTTGAGAGCAGAATTTTCAAATTTTCCAACAACAAAATCCGATCGGATTTTTTCCGACCGTGTGTAGGGAAATCCGACAGACAAAGTGCCACGCATGCTCAGATCAAACTACGAGACCAAAGCTATTGGCTACTAGCCTCTACGTAGTTCCGTAGTACGCAACGAACGTCACCACGTTCGGAACGATCAGATTTTCCGACAACTTTGTCCGACCGTGTGTATGCAACACTAGTTTCGGACAAAATCCGTCGGAAAAAAATCAGATGGATTTTTAAAAGGTGAACTTATCCTTTAATACACAATTTTCAGAGTGTAAGGCATTAAAAAAAACAAAAAAAACTTTCATTTTTTTCTTTAAAGGATAAGTTCACCCTTTTGTAACAGGTTACACCCATATTCAGGGTGTAACATGTTACCATTGAAGCAGCCCCTCCTCCCAAATCACTCATTGTGACAGCAAGCGTGGAATCTTCCCCCACACCTACTGTCACAATTATATAAAAAAAAAAAACGCAGGTGCATCATTCATTCACAGAGTTCTGTAAATGGGAGAACTACAAGTACCGACAGCCTTTCCAGCTGTTGCCATTGAGTTCTCAATGAATTACCAGGGCACTGTTGAGCGATCTATGTAGTTCATTGACGCTTCCTGTCATTGTGTAACTGCCTTTCTTTACAAGGTACGAGCAGACAGCTTACACTTACGCAGTTTTCTTACGCAGTTTTCAAGGAGCCCAACGGTGCACCCGCGATCAGTCTGCAAAGAGCCCAGCAGTGTCCCCGCGATCAGTCTGCAAGGAGCCCAGCAGTACACCCGCGGATCAGTCTTGCAAGGAGCCCAGCAGTGCACCCGCGGATCAGTCTTGCAAGGAGCCCAGCAGTGCACCCGCGGATCAGTCTTGCAAGGAGCCCAGCGGTGCACCCATGGATCAGTTTTGCAAGGAGCCCAGCGGTACACCCGCAGATCAGTCTTGCAAGGAGCCCAGCAGTGCACCCGCGGATCAGTCTTGCAAGGAGCCCAGCAGTGCACCCGTGGATCAGTATTGCAAGGAGCCCAGCAGTGCACCCGCGGATCAGTCTTGCAAGGAGCCCAGCAGTGCACCCGCGGATCAGTCTTGCAAGGAGCCCAGCAGTGCACCCGCGGATCAGTCTTGCAAGGAGCCCAGCAGTGCACCCGCGGATCAGTCTTGCAAGGAGCCCAGCAGTGCACCCGCGGATCAGTCTTGCAAGGAGCCCAGCAGTGCACCCGCGGATCAGTCTTGCAAGGAGCCCAGCGGTGCACCCGCGGATCAGTCTTGCAAGGAGCCCAGCGGTGCACCCGCGGATCAGTCTTGCAAGGAACCCAGCGGTGCACCCGCGGATCAGTCTTGCAAGGAACCCAGCGGTGCACCCGCGGATCAGTCTTGCAAGGAGCCCAGCGGTGCACCCGCGGATCAGTCTTGCAAGGAGCCCAGCAGTGCACCCGCGGATCAGTCTTGCAAGGAGCCCAGCAGTGCACCCGCGGATCAGTCTTGCAAGGAGCCCAGCGGTGCACCCCCGGATCAGTCTTGCAAGGAGCCCAGCGGTGCACCCGCGGATCAGTCTTGCAAGGAGCCCAGCGGTGCACCCGCGGATCAGTCTTGCAAGGAACCCAGCAGTGCACCCGCGGATCAGTCTTGCAAGGAACCCAGCGGTGCACCCGCGGATCAGTCTTGCAAGGAGCCCAGCGGTGCACCCACGGATCAGTCTAGCAAGGAGCCCAGCGGTGCAGACGCGGATCAGTCTTGCAAGGAGCCCAGCGCTGCACCCGCGATCAGTCTGCAAGGAGCCCAGCGGTGCACCCGCGATCAGTCTGCAAGGAGCCCAGCGGTGCACCCGCGATCAGTCTGCAAGGAGCCCAGCGGTGCACCCGCGATCAGTCTGCAAGGAGCCCAGCGGTGCACCCGCGATCAGTCTGCAAGGAGCCCAGCAGTGAACCCGCGATCAGTCTGCAAAAAGGCCAGCAGTGCACCCGCGATCAGTCTGCAAGGAGCCCAGCAGTGCACCCGTGATCAGACTTGCAAGGAGCTCAGCAGTGCACCAGTGATCAGTCTGCAAGGAGCTCAGTAGCGCACCAGTGATCAGTCTGCAAGGAGCCCAGCAGCGCACCAGTGATCAGTCTGCAAGGAGCTCAGCAGCGCACCAGTGATCAGTCTGCAAGGAGCCCAGCAGTGCACCGTGATCAGTCTGCAAGGAGCCCAGCAGCGCACCAGTGATCAGTCTGCAAGGAGCCCAGCAGTGCACCCATGATCAGTCTGCAAGGAGCCCAGCAGTGCACCCATGATCAGACTTGCAAGGAGCCCAGCAGCGCACCAGTGATCAGTCTGCAAGGAACCCAGCAGTGCACCCATGATCTGCTGATTGCGGGTGCAATGATTTGCAGGCTCGTAGTAAAAAAAAATAAAAAAAAATAATAATAAAAGCACATTTTTTACCTGCAAAAAATATGTAAATTAATTTTTTTTATTTTATTTTTTTTACAAAAAGGTGAATCTTATATTTTTGGAATTACCCCTGTTCTTCATAGGGCTGCATATTCCTACACACTGAATTAATCCGCTATCTAAAGAGAGCAGACACGCTAAAAGGTAAAGAAAAAAAAAAAAAGCAGCACACAGATTGCTCCCATTATTCAAAACAGCCATAAAAAAACACACACAGCACCGCTGCAAACACCTCCACGTTGTGAATAATTTAGAGCAGAGTTTGGTGCAATTTGAATTTTTCTTCAGGGATGGGAAGTTAAATACCTTTAATTTGTTCTAATTATTTCAAATTTGCAAGTTAATTATGGCTGATCATTAAACAACAGAAAGGACTGCGGTCTCCTCGGAGCTTTACCTTCCACCCCTCGCATTACTTAAGCTACATTTTCGCATGCATGAATTAACTTTCTAAATAATCGCGCGCTTTGGCTAAATGGTCCTGGAAAATGAGAGCCGACGTTCGGGAAAGGCGTTAATGGACATTACAAAAGGCCGCTGGGAGCAATGGTAGGCGCAGTCACGGGGCTTCTAATGGGGTCTTATTTACAAATCTTTAGGCTGGGGCACGGTGCAACTGCATTAAAAGCGCTTCTTTATGAAGGCGCAGCCACTTCTCGCAGACAATAAAAGCAAAACGTCCATTCAGAGACAGTTAAATCCACTTGAAAATTAAAGTTGCCCGAAATAAAACTTGGAGCTAGAAAGAGCTGTGATTGCTCATCAGTAAGTGATGCTACGCTGGGTACAAGCGGGTGACGGGGGACCTACAAACAGGTCCAGGAAAAAATTTGTGGCTTGCCTAAATCTCGGAAGATGCAAGTCCAGGTGGCTGACAGGTCATCCAGGGACTCAAACCGATCCCAAAAAAAACATTAGATGACAACTTCTAGTAAATTATAAAATGCATTTATTTGTCTGGAGAGCGGGGGGGGGGGGGGAAGGGAAGGATTTTTAAGCTCCTCTGAGCCCACCTCACCATATTGGTGGTCTTATCTCACTGCAGAAACAAAAATTCTCTTACCGCATGCAAACTGGATAAAATGGTCTGCATCTGTGCCACATACCGGCAGACCAGGTGTTTTTTACTACTGATCACCAACAACTTGCTGGCTTCAAACTTGGATGTTATGAATCATATTTCTTTGTTATAAGAGCTTGCAGAATTGGCAAAGAGCTGCCACTGAACAACAAAGCAGCAAAATGCTGCGTGGGGAAGGTAGGCCTTAAAGTGGTTGTAAACCTCAAGGCGAAAAATTAACAAAGCTTTCTATAGTGTGTACTAGCCTCATTCCAAAGCACTTGGTGTGATTTCCGTCTCTGTATTAGTCACTTCTGACAGGTTATCCAAACGCCACAGAATCCCAGGGGATGGTCCAAGCCACCTCCAGCACACAAAGTGATTGACAGGTTCATCTGTGCATGTTTCCCTATAACTAAACCAACAGCCCCACCGCCGACACGGAAAAAGCAGCCCCACCGCCGACACGGAAAAAGCAGCCCCACCGCCGACACGGAAAAAGCAGCCCCACCGCCGACACGGAAAAAGCAGCCCCACCGCCGACACGGAAAAAGCAGCCCCACCGCCGACACGTTGCCATGAATTCAGCCCCACCGTTGCCATGAATTCAGTCCCACCGTTGCCATGAATTCAGCCCCACCGTTGCCATGAATTCAGCCCCACCGTTGCCATGAATTCAGCCCCACCGTTGCCATGAATTCAGCCCCACCGTTGCCATGAATTCAGCCCCACCGTTGCCATGAATTCAGCCCCACCGTTGCCATGAATTCAGCCCCACCGTTGCCATGAATTCAGCCCCACCGTTGCCATGAATTCAGCCCCACCGTTTCCATGAATTCAGCCCCACCGTTGCCATGAATTCAGCCCCACCGTTGCCATGAATTCAGCCCCACCGTTGCCATGAATTCAGCCCCACCGTTGCCATGAATTCAGCCCCACCGTTGCCATGAATTCAGCCCCACCGTTGCCATGAATTCAGCCCCACCGTTGCCATGAATTCAGCCCCACCGTTGCCATGAATTCAGCCCCACCGTTGCCATGAATTCAGCCCCTGTGGCTTACGCATGCGTTTGCAAATGCGTGCGGACTAAACCCCTGTTTTTAACGCATACTGTTAGGTTAATAAGATTGTCTGCGAGCTGGTAGGCAAGTAGGCTTGGGTTTTCTCCTGGGCATTCCCCAGGCTATGTTGTTACCGGTTTTAGCCTTCCAATGCCGCTTACTGTGATAGCCAGCTATAGATGAGGGCGCTGGCAAGTTTTTTTATTTTTATTTTTTTATCACGTGCGGCCTGATTGATGCCCATTTGCAACCTCGGACAGGCCAAGAAGAGCGCCAACAGATTACATACAACAGAATCTGTTTTCTCAGCGGCCTCTTTAATACAAAGTCCCACCTCCTATGATGGACAGAACAGTCGTCCAATGGCAGCGCAGGAGACAGGACTTCCTATTACAGAGGCCGCCGTGTAAACAGGAAACTCTCCTGTATGTACTGCACTCGTTCCACCTCCTCCCTGTCCCCTCCAAGGCAGCCAGCATGTATATATTTTGTGGCCTCCGGCGCTTGGGGATTCATTGGGGGCCACAAAAGATATACATGTCCAAATTACCAGGCGGGGCCGTTCGAAACCGGAACGCGAGCCGCAATTGGCCCACGGGCCGGACTTTGGACATGCCTGTCTTAGAGAGAGAGCCTGGATAAGTCTATATGTGGCCATCTGCAATATGGCCCCCATCTTTGTGAACACGCTTGAGCAAACTCTAGAAGAAATAACGATCCTATCTGGATGAATCCTCTCAATAGATGGTTGTTGCTAATAAAATTTCTCACTTCACATGAATCTATAGGGCATCTCAACATTATCAATTCACATTATTTTAATGAAAAATAAATACACCGCCGCTACCGAGCTCCCTCATATGACCTAAAGCCTAGGCAACCTCGGAGTTACATATCATTGCAGACTAAACAGAATTGATGGTTTTCAATCAGACAGACCCTGTAGGGTATACTTACAGCTGACATAAGAACGTAAGAGGATCGCGGCAAGGCAAAACCAGGAAGCAAAAGGTTGTATGCGTGACTACGGCTGCCCCAAGGAACTCCACATTGATTTGATTTATATCACGCTGCTCATCTTTTAATGTATATTTAACATTAAAAAAATACATCATCATAAAAGCAATGTACTGGAAAACTGGGATCTTCTGCTCTACCAGCTCCTATATAACAAGTTGACCAGGCCCCACGTGGCGCTGCAAGTACCCACATGTACATGCAGGGACAGAAATGGGCGCCTTCTGAGACGTCTTCAGAGGCTGAAATTCTGTAAACTCCATACTAACTGCGCAGTGGGCCTCTGGTCACATCACCACAATGGTGAAGACCACCTTGTGCATCTTCCCTGCAAGTCCCACCTAGGTACCAACCCCCCTCAGCAAAGAGAGCAGGTAGTGCCCCCATAAAGATGGTTCTTAACCTTGCCCAAAGTTGTGGCAACTCCATATAAAAAGGTTGAATACAATTAAATTAAATATGAGGGAAATCATCATGAAATGCATGTGATGAATCAAAAGGTGCCCATAAATTCTTCTTAAGGTAGACCTTGACCCTTTCAAGGAAGTCTAGAAAGAAAAATGTGCAGTTATGTACCGAATGTACGCCTCACCGCTTGTCCTTTTCAACTAAACCCTCTTATCCTTTTCAGCCAAGGAGGCTCCCATCTAAGGCCCCTTGTGCGACTTCAAAGTTGCGCGATTTTGCCGCAATTTCAAGGAATGCCTGTGTAAGTGGCATAAAAATCGGACCAAAGTAGTGCAGGGACTACTTTGAAGTTGGAACGACTTGAAGTCGTACTAATATGAATGGCTGTCATTGGAAATCATGGGGAACGACTTGTCATGCAAAGTGGCCTTAGTCTCTGATATGAAACTACCATAGTGCTGCACATGTGATCAGTTATGACACAAGATATTTGTTGGTTTGACAATTTGTTGAGAACACAAGCAACTATGACATGCCGGGAATTAACATTTTTTTTTGAGTGAAGGAAATTTTTAAAGTGGTGTTTCCCCTATAATTATATGTTTATTTAGATCTGCATACAATGTCCTAATAAAAAAAAATTGGATAGAAATTTTTTTTTTCACTCACCCATTTCTCCCTGTTGCTAGTTGGTCCCACAAAATCTGCCTCTTCACTAGCCCGGGCTAAAAACGTCAATTCCCCCGGCGGGAAGGCTCGCCAAGTCTCCTGGGAGATGTGTGGCTCGCTAAGGCTCCTGGGAGTTTATCTCTGTTGCCATCACAACGGGGCGGGACTTCCGACGACAGCGCCCATTGTGATGGCAACCGAAGCTGTGGACGGCGCTCCGATATAGGTCTACTGCGCATGCGCAAGATCTGCGAGACAACGCACGTTGCATGATGGGAAAGCAACATCGAGTCCCGGAAGAGAATGCCTGTGGGCTTCACATGCCCACAGGCAAGATGAAACCCCTGGATGGGGATTTTATAACTATACATTTTGAGGAGAAAAATAAACGATCACAGCGGCAAAAACAGGGGAGGGGAGTCACTATTTTAAAAATGTATGACATTTAAATTGTACCCAAAAAAAAAAAAAACCTCGGAGGCAGTAGAACACCACTTTAAGGTGTCCGCATACCAAGACATTTTGAACAATTTCATGCTCCCAACTAACAGTTTGGGGACGGCCCCTTCCTTTTACTACATGACTGCACACCAGTGCACAAAGCAAGGTCCATAAAGACATGGATGAGTGCGTTTGGGGTGGAGGATCTCGACTGGCCCGCACCTCAACTCGATAGAACACCTTTGGGATGATTAAGAGCGGAGACTTCGAGCCAGGCCTTCTCTGCCAACATCAGGGCCTGACCTCACAAACGTGTTTTTGGAAGAATGGTCAAACCTTCCCTTAGCCACACTCCTAAACCTTGTGGACGGCCTTCCCAGAAGAGTTGAAGCTGTTATAGCTGCAAAGGGTGGACCAGCTCAATATTGAACCATATGGACTGGGATGCCATTAACCAGTTGCCGACCGCTGCACGCCGATATACATCGGCACAATGGCAGCGGGTGGGCAAATGGACATATCTGTACGTCCCCTTTAAGAGCTGGGGACGGTCGGACTCGATGTCCGCCGCTCTCCTGGCGATCGTGTCACGGAGCCTCAGAACGGGGAAGTACCAAGTGTAAACAAGGCATTTCCCCGTTCTGCCTTGCGTCATGACAGAGGTCACTGCTCCCTGTCATGGAGAGCAGCGATCTCCGTCATGTGACTTGAAGCCCACCGCCCCCACAGTTAGAATCACTCCCTAGGACACGCTTAACCCCTTCATCACCCCCTAGTGTTTAACTCCTTCCTTGCCAGAGTAATTTACACAGTAATCAGTGCATTTTTAAAGCACTGATCGCTGTATAAATGACAATGGTCCCAAAATAGTGTCAAAATTGTCCGACGTGTCCGCCGTAATGTCGCAGCCATGATTAAAATCGCAGATCGCCGCCATTACTAAAAAAAAATTAAATAAAAAAAACAAAAATGCCAAAAAACTATCCCCCATTTTGTAGATGCTAAAACTTTTGCGCAAACCAATCAATATACGCTTATTTTACGTTTTTTTTTTTACTAAACATATGTAGAGGAATACATATCGGCCTAAACTGAGGAAGAAATGTGTTGTTTTATATATCTATTATAGCAAAAAGTAAATAAAATATTGTTTTTTTTTTTTTTTCCAAAATTGTTGTACTCTTTTTGTTTATAGCGCAAAAAATAAAAACCGCAGAGGTGATCAATTACCACCAAAAGAAAGCTCTAATTGTAGGGAAAAAATGATGTCAATTTTGTTTGGGTAAAACGTTGCACGACTGCGCAATTGTCAGTTAAAGCGACGCCGTGCCGAATCGCAGAAAGTGCTCTGGTCAGGAAGGGGGGTCAATTCTTCCGGGGCTGAAGTGGTTAAAGTTCATGTGCGTGTAAAGATAGGCGTCCGAATAATTTTGGTAATATAATGTGTGTATATAAATATTGAGTATCACAACGCCATCTCATATCTGGTCAATAATATCATGTCAGGCGTGTTGTATGGTCATCTCCCGGATGTCTCTACCATCTCAGGTTCCCTTAAACCGGAGACTGAAAGGATAATTCCGAGTCTCCTGAACACAAAGCGGCACTGGACAGCGGCAGGCTGGCACGGCTGTGCGTCAAACCAATTTTTACCCGGCTGACATGTTTTACGAGGGCCTCTTGCAGAATACATCACAATAACAAATGGGACTAAGGAGAAAAGCCAAGCCTGAGTAGACGTGTGTACATTGATGACAGCACAATCCATCCTTCAGTGCTGAATTTAGCTGAATTACCTGAAATCTGTCATGCGCCCGTCTCTTTTGTCGTGCAGTTTACTTTAATGTCCTACAAGATGAAGCGGCGGGCAAATGTTGCCAGAATTATGTTGCGCTTGAAAAGACATTTACATCTATACGCAGAGAAGTGCGATCAAAATCGGAGAGACTTTTTAAACTTCAGAATAACAGATACAGAGTCTGTGGTCATCGGGGTGTATATATATATATATATATCTCCACGTCAAAACAAACAGTGTATTTGGACACAGGCAGCTGAAGTTAAAAGCAAATCGTCACCATCCTAAAAGTCCTTTCACTCCTCCCCGTTGCACCTACCAAGTCTTTCCATTAACCACTTGCTTACTGGGCACCTAAACCCCCCTCCTGCCCAGACCAATTTTCAGCTTTCAGCGCTGTCACTTTTTGGACAATTGCGCGGTCATACAACATTGTACTCAAATTACATTTAGAGCGTTCTTTTGGTGGCATTTCTGCGGTTCTTAGTTTTTGTTAATTTTTTTTTTTTTTTTTTAAAAAGACAGAATTTTTAAAAAATACAAAACCGTTTTAGATTTTGTTAATAAATTTTGCAAACAGGTAATTTTTCTCCTTCATTGATGTATGCTGATGAGGCTACACTGATGGGCACTGATAGGCTGCACTGATGGGCACTGGGGAGGTGGCACTTATGGTTGGCAGTGATGGGCACTGGTGGTGGCACTTATGGTTGGCAGTGATGGGCACTGGTGAGGTGGCACTTATGGTTGGCAGTGATGGGCACTAATGGGTGGCTTTTATGGTTGGCAGTAATGGGCACTAATGGGTGGCACTTATGGTTGGCAGTAATGGGCACTGATGGGTGGCACTTATGGTTGGCAGTAATGGGCACTGATGGGTGGCACTTATGGTTGGCAGTAATGGGTGGCACTTATGTTTGGGAGTGATGGGCACTGATGGGTGGCAGTGAAGGGCACTGATCAGCACTGGTAGGCAACACTGATTGGCAACACTGCTGGGCATTGATAGGTGGCACTGATTGCTGGCACTTATGCACTGGTGGGCACTGATTCGTGGCACTGGAAGGCAGTATTGGTGGGCACAGATGAGGTGGCTTCACCTCTGCCTCTTTGGGACCGATGTCCCTTGCACTGAAGCCAGTGATCGGCTTTTTTTTTTCTCCTCACGCTGTCAGCGATTATCGATCTTCTGTTTACATCACGTGATCAGCTGTCATTGGCTGACAGCTGATCATGTGGTAAGGGGCCAGCAAAGTATTTGCGCTCTGTAGCCGTCATTGGGCTATAGCATGGATCTGAAGGAGTTAAGGGCCCATTCATCGTTACATTGTCTGGCTGAAAAAAAGTCCACCTAGTTGAACCAATAACCTCCGATGCATTGAATGCACATGCATTATGGCGCCCTGAGTCAGGGCACCCCATTAATTTTGAATTGGTTGGCAATGAACCATAAAGCAGAACTAGATGATTTCAGCCTCCCCGGGAGCTCCTGCCATGATGTCAAGTATGCAAAGCAGATGTTGTCACTTCTGCGCCACCTGCCCATCACTCCCATCGTCTTCCAGTTCCAAGCTCTTCAGATGTCTCGAATGACCGGGACTTACAACTTTTTTTACTTCATGCACCACAATGCAGCACTGCAGGTGTATTGTCCATTACTGTTGCTGTACATGGGGTGCCATGCAAAACAAATGGCAATGCCACACACTATACCGAAGATTTTGCATTGCGAGGACATTGGTTGTACAACACATTAATACATCACACAATGCACAGGTTTGAAGGAGTTCCTAAAAGGACCAATCTGGAGACTCCGGATCAGGAGGAAGAAAGGGCGCAAGCCAAGTTTGACTTCTATTGGAAAAGTCCAGATTTGCACTTCTATCCTCTGGATCTACAAATTGTTTTCACTGAAGGGAACCCTCGTGCATTCTTTTATCAGATCCGATCTGATGAACTTACTTTAAGGCTAGGTTCAAATCTATGCAGGTTGTGGTTGAAGTGTTTTTCCCGGCACATATTGTGGTGCATTTTGCATTTGACACATCATTTTTTTGCTAATATTATTATACACGATTTATATAGCGCCAACAGTTTACGCATCGCTTTACAATGTAGAGAGGGGACAGCGCAATTACAGTACAGTTCAATGCAGAAGGGACAGGAGGGCCCAGCTCATAGAGCTTACATTCAAAAGGAAGGGGGTGGTGGTACAAAAGGTAATAGATGCGGGGAATGATTGGATGGGGGGGTGGCTTGGGGACAGTTGTTAGGTGGGCGTGGGATAGGCTTCCCTGAATAAGTGAGTTTTCAGAGAAGGTGGACAGGTTAGGGCTGATCGGATATACCAGGGCAGGGAGTTCCAGAGATGGGAGAGGCTCTGGAGAAGTCCTGAAGGCGAGCATTCGAGGTGGTAACAAGGGAGCTGGGGAGCAGAAGGTCCTGGGAGGGGGGCGATTGGAACGTATGGTAGTTCTGTGTTAATGGAATTCAACTATGATGGGGCTTTACACTCTCTGGCACTCAAGTCGCATCAACGTTGTTTACGATTTGGGTGAAATCTGCAGATGAGGTTGGCAATGCAGCTGGGGGCGATTGGAACGTATGGTAGTTCTGTGTTAATGGAATTCAACTATGATGGGGCTTTACACTCTCTGGCACTCAAGTCGCATCAACGTTGTTTACGAACCTTTATGTGTCCAAAGGATACCAATGCACAATCCCAACACACACATTCCTAAATAATGGCTGTGTATGTAAACAGGTGCTATAGCGATCATCGGCTGGAACCGAAGATAGTCAAGGCAAAAGAAGGTCACCAGAACACCGCGGATCTGCCTGTCACATGCCTGATGAAGGGGGTCCTGTGAGGCTCTGAAATGTTGCTTTTCCTATAACACTGTGATCGCTGAATAAAGCTTTGGACCCACATTGCAGATCCACGGTGTGACGTGACATTCTTTTGCCTTTATGCGTTCAAAGTTGCATGTAAGGTTGCGGGTTAAAGAGGAAGTAAACCCTGGTGGGTTTTACTTCCTCTTAATTTCCCTGCAAAGGTAAAGCATAATGGGCTACTATATGCATCACATAATACCCCTTTGTGTGTCACTTACCTGAAACCGAAGCCCGCGATGTCACCGCTGTCCCCACTAGCAGCGAGCGTCCATCTTCACCCCTCTTCCTTCCAGGGCCGCAAACTTCGGTTCTGTGACTGGCTGAAGTCACGTGACGTCACTCCCGCGCATGCGAGCGGGAGCCGCCAGTCACGGCATGACCCCTTTAGAAACGGCACGATCTGCCCTTTCTAAAGTGCGCATGCCCACTTAAAGTGGGTAGAACCAAGCTCTTTAGGCTGAAAACTTACTTGAAACCGAATTCCTTGTGTGTTAGATTAATAGCATAAAACCAAAGGAAACTGAAATGTTAGCCTTAGGCAGTGGCCTTAGATAGGCACAGATGACACACAATGAACATAATTAGGCAGAGATGCTACACAATGAATGAGTAGCAGATGCTGACGTGTTTCGAGGATAAACAGTCGTGCTCAGAGTTCAGAGGAAATGGGTTTCCTATCAAAATGAGTCAAACATCAATGGGTGTAATCTCTTCTATCCAGGGACACTGGGTGAGGATAAGATTGAAGTTTCCTTTGGTTTTAGTTCATGTGTAGCAAGGTCTCCGGCCTCCTTCAGTCTAATGAGAACCTCCAGGGCCAGAGATAGCGGACATCCTTCTGTACGTGGTGGGTTGTGAGGCATAGTCGGCGCAGGGTAAAAGTTATCGGGTGCCAGACATGTCTTAAATGCAAAAGTGGTTTATTTCTCTTACAAAGTTTTATGGAGGAAAGAGGGTTAGGGCCAGGACACCTTTGAGTAGTTGCAGACTTTGAGGGAGGACAGCCGTGCAGGGAAAGGCCCCAGCAAGGTGCCACATCTGCACGTGCAGGAATGCTGTCCCCTATAACAGAGCTTGACAAATTTGCTTGGAATCAAGGAGCCAGCTAAAAAAGTTAGGAGCCAGGTCAGTAACGGCGATCCGGACCTGTCCCTGGCCTGACATGGAGAAACAAGTGAGGGGAAGATGCCCCCCCCCCCCCCCACCTGTCTTCAAGTCATTGCCCATAGCGCTTAAAAGGGACATTTTATTATTTATTTATTTTTTCAAATGACGCACGGAGACAGGATACCCCCCAGCTGTGCCGCCCAAGGTCGCTAATTCTAGTCGCATATGCGACCTGGCGCCCGGGGTTTGTCGAGCCCTGCCCTATGGCAACAGTCTTTAGCAGTTCCTAACACAAACATAACAGTTTTCAGCTTCTCTACAACTTCTCTTAGTTCTTCAGCCTACAGAGCTCCTGGTCTCTCACTAGACCCACTGATTCAGCGCCACTGAATCCCTTGAGCTCCTCTAATCTTCACAGTGGTATCTTCCTCAAGCGTTACCCCTGCCTATCTGCTGTGTCCCTAGCTTGGCACTCAAGATACTTCTCAAGCTTCACCCCCGCTGGCCTGCTCGGTCCCTGGCTTGACACACAAGGTTGCTCTGCAAGTGCCACCTACGCTGGCTGGGTCCCTGACTTGATCACTATCTGAAGTTTCCTGATTCTCCACCATGCCCGTTGGGTGAGAATACTGCTCCGGTACTTGCTTCAGTTACTCACTGTGGTCCCTGGTAATAAGGTGATTGCCCCCTTAGTGGCTACAGCTTCCCTTCTACCTCCGACCACTGACAGGTTCTCCGGCCGGCAGAACCATCACTTCTGGTTGTACTGCAAGCTGCAATCCCAACCCTGCGCTGCTCTCTTGCTTTGGGATAGGGCCTCAGACAGCCTAGCAGCCTGATACCCCCTGGGATAGGCCCAAACTCCAGCCTAGCAGCCCAGGGCAACACAACACACGTCCACCCAGACAGCCGTCCAGGTGGCACAAAAAATAGATCACCTGACTCCACCCAAATATATAGGTGCTCCCAGCAGGCCAAGGGATTGAAGAAAACCCCTGCCCACAGGTTGAGATACCCCATATACCCATAACCTGACCTTGCGTTGCCCTTTTCATATCTAGTACCACCAAGTACCCGGCCACCTAGTGGTAGAAAAGAAAAGTGCAAAAGGCCAAGCTTAGGGAGAAATCAATAGATCTCTAACAATTGACCAGCACAACTACTCCTGGCAAGTAAATTTGTGAGGAGCAACCCTCCCTAAACTCCAGGGTGCTACACATGGGTCTAACGCTCATTGGCATTTGTGACTATAACTGTTACTACTTTATTTTAATAAATTGGTAACGCAATAGGCTGGTGAGGCCTTATTGCCTTGTGTTTAGTGTTCTGGATTGCCCAGTCTGAAAAATACCTGCAAGGCTTCGGGAGCACCTGGGCAAAACGATGAAAACTCAAGCCATTTGGAGGACCATTCGTGTTCATTCCAGTACCATTTATGTCCACCACCACATCTCAGCGAGAAAATATTTTTTTGTTTTCCAATGGGCTATGGGCTGGGTTATTAATTTCCACAGCCCACCTCTTTGTTTACGTAAGCTGTGGGGGATGGAAAGGACTCATTCATACTTGAAACAAGGCCTCTGATAAACCTACCATTCTGAATTCCAAATGAAGAGTACACCAATGGAATATACTGTTTATCAACCAAAGTGTCAGGG
>CM053026.1:34610583-34615583 GCA_028564925.1 Lithobates sylvaticus | reverse complement strand
AGCAACTCGGCTCCCTCGGCCCCACCTTCCCAGCAACTCGGCTCCCTCGGCCCCACCTTCCCAGCAGCTCGGCCCCACCTTCCCAGCAGCTCGGCCCCACCTTCCCAGCAACTCGGCTCCCTCCTTCCCAGCAACTCGGCTCCCCCGGCCTCATCTTCCCAGCAACTCGGCTCCCCCGGCCCCACCTTCCCAGCAACTCGGCCCCACCTTCCCAGCAACTCGGCCCCACCTTCCCAGCAACTCGGCCCCACCTTCCCAGCAACTCGGCCCCACCTTCCCAGCAACTCGGCCCCACCTTCCCAGCAACTCGGCTCCCTCGGCCCCACCTTCCCAGCAACTCGGCTCCCCCGGCCTCATCTTCCCAGCAACTCGGCTCCCCCGGCCCCACCTTCCCAGCAACTCGGCTCCCCCGGCCCCACCTTCCCAGCAACTCGGCTCCCCCGGCCCCACCTTCCCAGCAACTCGGCTCCCCCGGCCCCACCTTCCCAGCAACTCAGCTCCCTCGGCCCCACCTTCCCAGCAACTCAGCTCCCTCGGCCCCACCTTCCCAGCAACTTGGCTCCCCTCTCTGCCCCACCTTCCAAGCAACTTGGCTTGCCCCCTCTGCCCCACCTTCCCAGCAACTCGGCTCCCCACACTGGCCTGACCTTCGCCGGCAACTCCGCTCCCCCCCTCTGCCCCACCTTCCCAGCAACTCAGCTCCCTGGGCCCCACCTTCCAAGAAACTTGGCTCCCCCCTCTGCCCCACCTTTCAAGCAACTTGGCTCCCCCCTCTGCCCCACCTTCCCAGCAACTCGGCTCCCCCCTCTGGCCTGACCTTCGCCGGCAACTCAGCTCCCCTCTCTGCCCCACCTTTTCAGCAACTTCTCTCCTCTGTTCCCCCTAAACCACCCCCACAAGCAGTGACTCTGCAGCTTAGTTCCCCCTCCCAGCAGTGACTCAGCAGCTTAGATCCCCTTAACCCTTCACTCTGAAGTTAAGCTCCCTCTACTCCCACTCCCAGCAGTTCAGTCTCCCTCCCCTCTAACAGTTTATCAGCAGGTCAACTACCTCTTCCAGCAGTGACTCAGCAGCTCAGATTCCCCTAGTCTCACTCCTGGCAGCCACTCAGTTCAGTCCCTCCCTCTTCTCCCCCAGCATTGAATCAGCAGCACAGTTCCCCTTCACAGCAGTGACTCAGTAGCTAAGATTCCCCAAACCCTACCCTCAGTAGTTAAGCTCCCCCTACTCCCACCAGTTACTGAGTAGTTCAGCACCCCCCAGCGACTCAGCAGCTCATATTCCCCTAACACCCACCCCCTCCTCCCGGTCGTTATGCTCCCCCTACTCCTACTCCCGGCAGCTACTAAGCAGTTCAGCTATCACCAGCAGTGACCCAGCAGCTAAGCTCCCGCTTCCAGAAGAGACCCAGCAGCTAAGCTCCCCCTTCCAGAAGAGACCCAGCAGCTAAGCTCCCCCTTCCAAAAGAGACCCAGCAGCTAAGCTCCCCCTTCCAAAAGAGACCCAGCAGCTAAGCTCCCCCTTCCAGAAGAGACCCAGCAGCTAAGCTCCCCCTTCCAGAAGAGACCCAGCAGCTAAGCTCCCCCTTCCAGAAGAGACCCAGCAGCTAAGCTCCCCCTTCCAGAAGAGACCCAGAAGCTAAGCTCCCCCTTCCAGAAGAGACCCAGCAGCTAAGCTCCCCCTTCCAGAAGAGACCCAGCAGCTAAGCTCCCCCTTCCAGAAGAGACCCAGCAGCTAAGCTCCCCCTTCCAGAAGAGACCCAGCAGCTAAGCGTCCCCTTCCAGAAGAGACCCAGCAGCTAAGCGTCCCCTTCCAGAAGAGACCCAGCAGCCAAGCTCCCCCTTCCAGAAGAGACTCAGCAGCCAAGCTCCCCCTTCCAGAAGAGACTCAGCAGCCAAGCTCCCCCTTCCAGAAGAGACTCAGCAGCCAAGCTCCCCCTTCCAGAAGAGACCCAGCAGCTGAGCTCCCCCTTCCAGAAGAGACCCAGCAGCCAAGCTCCCCCTTCCAGAAGAGACCCAGCAGCTGAGCTCCCTCTTCCAGAAGAGACCCAGCAGCTGAGCTCCCCCTTCCAGAAGAGACCCAGCAGCTGAGCTCCCACTTCCAGAAGAGACCCAGCAGCTGAGCTCCCCCTTCCAGAAGTGACTCAGCAGCTAAGCTCCCTCTTCCAGCAGTGACTAAGCAGCTCAGATTCCCCTAACCCGCCCTTCCCCCTCCCACCAGCAGCTCCCCCTACTCCCAGCAGCTACTCAGCAGTTCAGTTCCTCCTACACCCCCTTACAGCAGCTCAGCTTCCTTCCTCAGAAGTGAAAGGCATCACTACTATGGCATCTTTCAGCCTTCTAATTTGAACACATGCACAGTAGGCACTGAGCTGCTCATTTATGACTTTACTGTTTCTGCTGTGAATTTTGAGGATGAATTACTTCACAGTGGATGCCGATACGGCAGTCACTGTGGGTTTGTTTTAATGCTGAGTAAATACTTGAATGTCCATAGCCATGGCATGTTCACTTTAAAACTGTATGACTAAAGACAGCGTTTGCTTTCCTACCCTTCCTAGCAGCATGCATTTCCTGACTACAGGTGCAGTCTATGACACAGGCTCTGACCTGGGGTCAGGAACCTCACTAAACACATAGTAAATACATAATGAGGTTATCAGCGTGAACAAGGACAAAAATCAGAACATCAGGAAGCGGCACTGCGGAGCCAGTAAAGGGTTACAGCGGGGAGCTGGCAGCATGAAGCTCCGTACAGCTTTTTGCTGGATAATAGGAGTGTACGGTAAACACTCGGCCCTAACCTGACAGCATGTGAAATGTGGAATTATCTGCAGCTAATTCACAGGCAGCTAGTGCGTTTCTGCTTGACTGCTGCCATGTCATGACTCTCCAGCAGCAGCTGCCTCCGTCCCGCCGAGAATGTTCTGCTATTCCAGCTGGGGAGGAGAAGCTTATTTTAGAAGGCCCCGGGAGACTCGATTCAACGCTCACCAACAGCACCGAAATGGTAATTTTTAATAGTGGCTTGAAAGGAGTCGGGACAAGCAGATGTAATTCTGATTTTCATTCTGCAGTAAGGGCCCTTGAATGTATCAGGAGCCTGAGATGGGGGACCGGCAGAGCATAGACAACAACGTGTCCTTAAAGCGAACCCGACATGTGTATTAGGAATAGAGGAACAATAAATAAAGATGGAACAGCGGCTCCTAAAATGTGTCTGGAAATGATTTCTACGATTTAAAATATTTTCAATGTACTTGAAGAACCCTCTACCCCCTATACCCAGGCTGTTCACATGAGCCTCGTCTTCTGCCCTGACTTGTAACCAACCCCCATCTCCCATTGGAGGGCAACCCACCATTTAATCTTATTCTAAAGAGACTGTATGGATCTCTGTGCCGATGTTTGGCAGGACTGAGACACACTATGGTCAAAAAGAGGTGGACACCCCTCAAATAAATGAGTTTAGGTTTTCCAGTGAAGGGTGGGATGAAAGCTGAATTATGGGAAAACAAAAGGGTTAACCGCTCATTTATGTCTAGGGGGACCAAGTACAGCACTGCTAGATCGGTCCATGCAGCCCTTTCCTCCCTATGGCTCAGCGTTCTAAGCTCATCCGACATAATCAAGATGGATGCAGGAGCCCAAAAGGGAAAATGGCACATCATTAATGGGAGTAAGCAATGACATCGCACATGTGGTCAGTGAGAGGAAGAATTGGGCCCCTCCCAAAGCCAGTGACAGCGTCAGCAAGAGGAATGCCCCCCCCATCGAAGGCGGCGGCAAGAGGAATGCCCCCCCCCCCATCGAAGGCTGCGGCAAGAGGAATGCCCCCCCCATCGAAGGCTGCTGCAAGAGGAATGCCCCCCCCCCATCGAAGGCTGCGGCAAGAGGAATGCCCCCCGATCGAAGGCGGCGGCAAGAGGAATGCCCCCCATCGAAGGCGGCGGCAAGAGGAATGCCCCCCCCCATCGAAGGCGGCGGCAAGAGGAATGCCCCCCCCCCATCGAAGGCGGCGGCAAGAGGAATGCCCCCCCATCGAAGGCGGCGGCAAGAGGAATGCCCCCCCATCGAAGGCGGCGGCAAGAGGAATGCCCCCCCATCGAAGGCGGCGGCAAGAGGAATTCCCCCCCATCGAAGGCGGCGGCAAGAGGAATGCCCCCCCAACCATCGACAGCGTCAGCGGGAGGAATTCCCCCCATTGTCGTGCCAGTGGGAGGAATTGGGCCCCCATTGTTGGCATCAGTGGAAATCGTGCTGAACTGTTGGTGTCAGCGGAAAGACTGGTGCCTCATTGGTGTCAGTGGAAGGAATAGTACCCCAAGGGCCAGATAAAGATAATAAAAGGGCCGCATACGTCCCACAGGTCACAGGTGAGACCACTGCCCTAGACATCAATGAGCCGATAACCCTTGAAGTGAGGGTGCAGCCATACGGCAAGGGAGGACGTACAGCGTCTCGATTAATTGTGCAACTTTAGGCTTGTAGTTCATTCACACACGGAGCTGTCGATTTAAAAAACTGACATCTGAGGTGTAATCGGGTAGCGGCTGCTACATTGGCAACATGTTACATTTTCCACCCTAAAAGCGGGTGGAAGATCTAACAGGTATTCAAAAGGTGAACGTATCCTTTAAACCAGGGGTGGCCAACCAGTGGCCACATGTGGCCCGCGGAGCCCTTTGATGTGGCCCGCGACCTCCTGCTCTGGGATGGTGGGTTGGCAAGCCTAGATTGCAGGTTGCAGACCCAATATACCACAGCATCAGTGTTGTGAATGAAGCTGGTGGTAAAGGAAGAAAGCAGCTGCGGAGCAGAGCCCCATAAGCCAATACTTCCTGTACAGCGCCGGCTTTTACCACAGGTGGAGTCTATGGAAAAGTTCAGCTAACCTTCATAATAGAGACAGGTGCACTACGCTGCACCCACGGTGTGGGTAAATCGCAGCACATCATTGTTAAAGCAGTCTTAGGCCCTTTTCACACCATTGGTCCTACC
>CM053026.1:34543083-34605583 GCA_028564925.1 Lithobates sylvaticus | reverse complement strand
GTGAGCAGTTACAGTCTGAGCTTCATTATAGCTTAAGGGGGGGGAGCTGCGCCTAGCGATTCATAAACCGAGTGATGAAACGCACCAATTACGTCATCCGGGCCATTCTCACATAAATGCCCTAAAGAAACCATAATAGGGGCAGTTGATGTATTTTTGTTTCATTAGAAGGTTTAATGAATGTTTCAGTAAGTCTGCAAAGCGAGTCTGATCACAGCACCGTTCACACGGATCCTCACACACTCCATTTATTTTTTTATTTTTTTTAAAGGGCTTGTTTAAATTTGCTTTGGTCTCTGAAGAGCAATACGAATTGCTCTTTAGAGAGTATTTGACAGGCAGAAAGAAGGTGCATCTCCTCACCACCTGCTGTGCACGTGGTTGCGGGGCACTTGCAGAGAAGCCTCATTCACTTGAGCAAGAGGGAGAAGAATTCCTGCCACGGCCCCCATGGAGCACAGGAGAAAAATGGAATGTCAAAGTAGCTTGAACGCGTCCATTTACTAGATGAGAAGAGCCTCAAATGTGTCCCTCGACATCACCAGAGGGCCACATAAAATATTCAGTCAATGTAATAGTATAGAAAGCGGTCAGAGAGTGCAGCCATGCTACAGGAGATGGTCAGAGAGTGCAGCCATGCTACAGGAGATGGTCAGAGAGTGCAGCCATGCTACAGGAGATGGTCAGAGACTGCAGCCATGCTACAGGAGATGGTCAGAGAGTGCAGCCATGCTACAGGAGATGGTCAGAGAGTGCAGCCATGCTACAGGAGATGGTCAGAGAGTGCAGCCATGCTACAGGAGATGGTCAGAGAGTGCAGCCATGCTACAGGAGATGGTCAGAGAGTGCAGCCATGCTACAGGAGATGGTCAGAGAGTGCAGCCATGCTACAGGAGATGGTCAGAGAGTGCAGCCATGCTACCGGAGATGGTCAGAGAGTGCAGCCATGCTACAGGAGATGGTCAGAGAGTGCAGCCATGCTACCGGAGATGGTCAGAGTGCAGCCATGCTACAGGAGATGGTCAGAGAGTGCAGCCATGCTACAGGAGATGGTCAGAGAGTGCAGCCATGCTACAGGAGATGGTCAGAGAGTGCAGTCATGCTACAGGAGATGGTCAGAGAGTGCAGCCATGCTACAGGAGATGGTCAAAGTGTGCAGCCATGCTACAGGAGATGGTCAGAGAGTGCAGCCATGCTACAGGAGATGGTCAGAGACTGCAGCCATGCTACCGGAGATGGTCAGAGTGCAGCCATGCTACAGGAGACGGTCAGACTGCAGCCATGCTACAGGAGATGGTCAGAGAGTGCAGCCATGCTACAGGAGATGGTCAGAGAGTGCAGCCATGCTACAGGAGATGGTCAGAGAGTGCAGCCATGCTACAGGAGATGGTCAGAGAGTGCAGCCATGCTACAGCAGATGGTCAGAGAGCGCAGCCATGCTACAGGAGACGGTCAGAGACTGCAGCCATGCTACAGGAGACGGTCAGAGACTGTTAGCTCAAAAGAGATTTCTTCTCCATTTCCTTTTTTGGACAAGATGCAACAAGAAATACCTCCACACAGACTGCAACAAAAACAGTCTTTTCAGTAAAAAATTATTACCAACTTTGCCTTCCCTCGTGTCCTGGACAACCGCTCCCCTTATTCCTTTTCCTATTGTCATAGACATTAGTCTAATTGTAGTCTGTCTGATGAGGAAACAGACAGCAAATGGACAGAAAAGCTGGAGTTCGCTTGTGCCGTTTCTTCAGTAGCTGTGCCGTGACTGGCAGCTCCCGCGTGCATGCGTGGGAGTGACGTCATCGCGGGCTCCGGAGCCCGCAAACCCAGAAATAACTCCGAGAGACTTGTCGCCGGTAACAGCGGTGTGCGGGGACCGCTGCAACAGCTTTAATCTAAGGTAAGTATTTTATAATGAGCTAGTAGTATGCGATGCATACTAGCTCATTATGCCTTTGTCTTGCAGGTTGTTGTTTTTTGGAGAGTTTACAACCACTTTAATGATTAGCATGCATTATGCATGCTGGCCTTTCTAGCTGCAGCTTGGCATTGCATGTTATGGATCTACTGGGATCCTTTTCCATCCTCGATTGCCCTCCCCTAGCATGCAACTTGCATGCATAATACAAGTGCATTACTGTATATACTCGAGTATAAGCCGACCCGAATATAAGCAGAGGCACCTAATTTTACCACAAAAAACTGGGAAAGTGTATTGACTCGAGTATAAGCCTAGGGTGAGAAATGCGCAGCTACTGTAAGTGTAAAAGAGGGTCAACAATGCCCATTTGCAGCCTCACTGTGCCCATTTGCAGCCATAGGTCCCCTGAACTTCAAACTTGGTAGTTAAGGGTTCCTAGATGCCCCCTAGCTGCAGCCAAAATGTGGGGTCTCTGGACCCAAAGGGTCCCGAAATGACATTGCTGCAGATGGACACAGTTGACCGACTTTGGGGCCCCGTATCTCGGGGCCACTTGGTGCTAGGAATCCCGAATTTGGATATGTTGTGGTGTTGGTTCCACTGGGTTTGCACACCAATTTGGGGTTCCTAGCACCAAGTGGCCCTGAGATACGGGGCCCCAAAGTCAGGTCGAAAAATGTCAAGCACTTTTCTGCAGCAGAGAATTACATTCTCCGAACCGACTTTGGGGCCCCGTATCTCAGGGCCACTTGGTGCTAGGAACCCCATCTTTGGATATGTTGTAGTGCTAGTTCCACTGGGTTTGCACACCAATTTGGGGTTCCTAGCATGAAGTGGCCCTGAGATACAGGGCCCCAAAATCGGGTCAGAAAATGTCAAGCGCTTATCTGCAGCAGAGAATGACATTTTCCGAACCGACTTTGGGGCTTATATGCGAGTATATACGGTACTTTATATTTTCCTACATTGAACCCCATCTGCCATATATCTGCCCACCCCTATATTTTAACTGCGTCTCCTTGCAAGTTGTTATACCCCATTGGGAAGTTATTGCCCTGCTTAGCTTTGCATCATAAGCAAACACAGACTGAGCTACTCATTCCAACCTCTATATTGTGAGCAAGTTTATGGAAGTGTACAGTCTAGGAGGTATACATGTAAACATACATAGTAACAAGACAAAAATATTATGTCACCTTTCGGACTCCAATTTGGTCTGTAGTAGTTCCTGTTGCTTCTCGAGCAGTTTGGCTTCGTGTTCCTCCAGTAGCTGCTGCAGACGCTCTTTCTCCACCTCAAGCTCCATCTTCTGTAACATTAATTCATGTTTCCTCTGCTCCGACACCCTCGCTCGTGGGGCGACCCCATTGCTTAAGCCAGGCGTGGTGGAGCGACTAGAAAAGGAGCAGTCTTCCGGGTGTCTTGCATGCGAGAATTCTGGTTGGCCTTTCCCACGGGAGTTGTGTGTCGGTCGGTAGAAGCAGCAATGAGATGGTGGCTGATCTAAGGCACTGCTGCAATGCTGGCCACGGGTCACATCCGGACAGCGTACGTTTGGTTTATCAGAGCAGAAACATTTCCTCTGTGCACAACTGTCCAAAGGGTACCCATCGGGGTGGCAATGGAAACCACATGCAGGTGCGGGGTCAGTTCTAGAGAAGGGACGTGCCGTTATGGAACACAAGCTTTCCAATTCGGTGTTGGGTTTATGGCACGGAGCGAGGTAGGACCCATTCAGCTCATTTGCTGTTGGCTGCTGTTGAATTTTTGGCACCTTTTAAAGAAAAGGAAGAAAAATTAGTTAAAAAAAATAAAATAAAACGTTGCTGTATCAAATTCTAACACTTTCTTCAACTTACAAACATTCCTTAGTATAATTATATATATATATATTATATATATTATATATATATATATATATATATATATATACATACATACATACACACACACACACACACAAGATTTTAGTAATGAGAACGGTATCATTAGCAATAATCAGCATGGATTCATGAAGAATCATTCTTGCCAAACCAATCTACTAACCTTCTATGAGGAGGTGAGTTGCCATCTAGATAAAGGAAGGCCCGTAGATGTGGTGTATCTGGATTTTGCAAAAGCATTTGACACAGTTCCCCATAAACGTTTACTGTACAAAGTAAGGTCCGTTGGCATGGACCATAGTGTGAGTACATGGATTGAAAACTGCCTATAGGGGCGAGTTCAGAGGGTGGTGATAAATGGGGAGTACTCGGAATGGTCAGGGGTGGGTAGTGGGGTCCCCCAGGGTTCTGTGCTGGGACCAATCCTGTTTAATTTATTCATAGACGACCTGGAGGATGGGGATGGGGTAAACAGATCAATCTCTGTATTTGCGGACGATACTAAGCTAAGCAGGGAAATAACTTCTCTGCAGGAAGTGGAAACCTTGCAAGAAGATCTGAACAAAAGAATTGGGTGGGCAACTACATGGCAAATGAGGTTCAAATGTAGAAAAATGTAAAATAATGCATTTGGGTGGCAAAAATATGAATGCAATCTATACACTGGGGGGAGAAGCTCTGGGGGAATCTAGGATGGAAAAGGACCTGGGGGTCCTAGTAGATGATGGGCTCAGCAATGGCATGCAATGCCAAGCTGCTGCTAACAAAGCAAACAGAATATTGGCATTAAAAAGTGGATTAATTCCAGCGATAAAACGATAATTCTCCCGCTCTACAAGACTCTGGTCCGGCCGCACCTGGAGTATGCTGTCCAGTTCTGGGCACCAGTCCTTAGTAAGGATGTACTGGAAATGGAGGGAGTACAAAGAAGGGCAACAAAGCTAATAAAGGGTCTGGAGGATATTAGTTATGAGGAAAGGTTGCGAGCACTGAACTTATTCTCTCTGGAGAAGAGACGCTTGAGAGGAGATATGATTTCAATATACAAATACCGTACTGGTGACCCCACAATAGGGATAAACTTTTTTGCGTAAGGGAGTTTAACAAGACTCGTGGCCACTCATTAAAATTAGAATAAAAGAGGTTTGACCTTAAACTACATAGAGGGTTCTTTACTGTAAGACAGCTTTCACACCAAGCCGCTTTACCGTCGTATTAGCAGCGTTATTTGGCCGCTAGCGGGGCGGTTTTAACCCCCGCTAGCAGCCGAAAAGGGGTTAAATCCGCCCGCAAAACGCTGCCGGTATCGCAGCGCTGCCCCATTGATTTCAATGGGGAGCAGCGGTGAGTTCACTGCTCCAAAGAAGCTTTTGTGATGCCCTGCAAGCGCACCGCTCCAGTGTGAAAGCCCTTGGGGTGCATGGAGCAGCTTTTTTCAAGCGCTATTTTTAGTGCTGTATCGCCTGAAAAACGCTGGCAGTGTGCAAGGGGTCTATGAGCGGCAAGGATGTGAAAGTCCCTTCCACAGGTGGTGGTCTCAGCGGGGGAGCATCGATAGTTTCAAGAAACTATTAGATAAGCACCTGAACGGCCGCAACATACAGGGATATACAATGTAATCCTGACATATAATCACACACATAGGTTGGACTTGATGGACTTGTGCGTTTTTTCGACCCCACCTACTATGCAATAATGGAACATCTGTTAAATTAAGGTCCCTTGCACACAGGCATTCAATTTTCTTTAGCCAGTCACTTTTCTTTTGTTAGAAAAATCAAATGAAAAATGGATCCGGACTTACGTTTTTATATTCGTTGTGTACATCAGTTTTTGAATGAATTTTAAATGTCTGGCATGATTAGAATTAGTTGAAAATCGATCCAAATTCTATTTGAAGAATAGCTGGTTGCCAAGAAGCAGCAGCCACCACCGATGGAGTCATCAGATGTCAGCTGTGTTCCCCGCCGACAGCGTAATGTAAAAAAATAAATAAAAAAAATTGTGAAAAACACAGCATTGGGGCCCCCCCTCAATCCATACCAGGCCCTTTGGGTCTGGTATGGATTTTAAAGGGAAGCGCTAACAAAAAAAAACAACAAATTAAATAAAAATGGCATAGGGTCCACCCCAAAATCCATACCTGACCCTCATCGAAGCATGCAGTGCAGCAGCCCCCCCCCCTCAAAGCACCTTGTTCCCATGTTGATGGCCAGGGTTGTGGGGGGAGAGGCCCTTGTCCCTATCAACATTGGGGCAAAGTGCCATGGAGGTGGGGGGCTTGTTGCAGATGGCAGAACCCCTCCTGCCCCAAAGCACCCCATGTGGCCTGGTATGGTTTAGTAGGCCTGCATGCTCTGATAAGGGTCTGTTATGGATTTTGGGGGAGGGGATCTCACCCTTTTTTATGGCATGAAGTTCCGCTTAAAATCCACACCAGACCCGAAGGGACTGGTATTGATTGGGGGGACCCCCACGTTTTTTTTTTTTCCCCACAATTTTTTATTGCCGGCAATGTTTTTTTTCTACATTCAGCTGTCAGCGGGGAAACTTGCTGACAGCTGATGACTAATTGGTTGTTAGGACGCCGGCAGGTGCCCTTGACATCCATTTAGGTATGTTTTTTTAAACTGGAAAAAAAATGGATGTTAACGAAGACAGATGTCAACGGATGATCATCCGCCAACATCTGCTTGCCCGTATAAATACATGGGTGTCAACGGACGGGGGAAAAACAGACAAACAGGACGTCTGTGTGAAAGGAGCCTAAGGCTGAACTCCAAAGGCAAACTAAACACACCGTTAAAACTCATAAGGGGGGCCATCTAGTCTTGCAAAGGATTTATATCTATACAGCTTGTTTACGCTTGTGCTACCCATTGAAAAGCAGGCATCTGCAGATGATCGCCTTTCAAAAGTTGTTTAACGGGAGGATGGGAAGCAATGTGTTGCCTCTTCACCTCCTTTTTTTAATCCTATAAAAGCAGTGGTTGTTAACTCATGAGCTAAAAAGAGCCTCAACCATGGCACTGTGGCTCTGAGGAAGAGGGTACTCCCTCGTAAAGCGTAAGCCAT
The DNA here is from genome assembly GCA_028564925.1 of Lithobates sylvaticus. Taxonomy (NCBI): domain Eukaryota; kingdom Metazoa; phylum Chordata; class Amphibia; order Anura; family Ranidae; genus Lithobates; species Lithobates sylvaticus. Next base: position 34,598,704 of record CM053026.1, on the reverse strand, counting down.
TTTGCGATGCCATCTGGTTCTTCCTAACATCCAGTCCAGGTTGCAGGTGTCTAGAAGACACGGCTCTGAATCTTTGTTTTTCTATACATTTCAGCTTTAAGGCCCCTTTCACACTGGGGCGTTTTTCAGGCGGTACAGCGCTAAAAATAGCGCCTGTATACCGCCTGAAAAAATCCGCCCCATTCACTCCAGTGTGAAAGCCGGCGGGCTTTCACACTGGAGCGGTGCGCTAGCAGGACGGCAAAAAAAGTCCTGCTAGCAGCATCTTTGGAGCGGTATAGGAGTGGTGTGTTCACCGCTCCTATACCGCTCCTTCCCATTGATTTGAATGGGACACCGCGGTAAAACCGCGGCAAAGCGCCGCTACGGCGGCGCTCTGCGGGGGATATTAACCCTTTTTCGGTGGCTCGCGGGGGGTAAAACCGCACCGCAAGCGGCCGAAAACCCGCGGGCAAAACGACGGTAAAGCAGCGCTATATTTAGCGTCACCGCGGCTCCCCGTGTGAAAGGGGCCTAAGGGTCTGAGCGCAGGGGATTGTTTTGTGTTTGGCCCATTCAGAGAAGCCCTTGTATATTTTGAATGAGTTCACATTATACAAAGGCTTTTGTGATTGGGCAGGAAGGGCGAGGCAGGCATAGCAGCTGCACTGACTCGAATGTTGAAGATGCTCAGACCTGAAGCATGAGCATCGGGACTCCCTGAAATGCAGCAATGGCCATCTCCCAGGAGTGCAATAAAACTGTCAGATGTAAACAATAGAGATTAGACCAGGAGATGTCATGCACCTCCTTGGACTTAACTCATTTTTTTACAAAGGAGCTGAATTCCTGGAATTCAGCATTAAATATACTAGATTACATAGTTTTTCAATACCAGTCTGGTTTTTGACTTGATATTTTAGAGAACTTCTGCTGGAGACCAAAGATGCACAACCCACGAATTAATCCCTACATTGTTACACGGGCATTGGGTACCAACCACTTGAAAACATAGCCGTTGTCCATAGCTTCACAAGCTACAGCCTGCTGCCAAAGTGAGCACACCTGAAAGGTTGAATGGCCCCCGAGACGCACCACGTACCGCGACATCAAGCAAAGCTCCATCAAGCGGAGAAAAAGGAACAGCACAGAAGACTGCAGCACTATCAGCGACACAAGACCATACAAACCTTCCAGGTGATTACTACAAAGCAGTGAAGATCACACAATCTCTTCCTTTTGATTTTCTGATGTCCCAGTAAGGCCCTGACATTGCTACGGCCATGTTGCAGCGCACATTTAGATCGATCCATGGAGGCCAGAGCCTCGAGATATAAATTTTGCTCCTAACAGCTGCGCGGCAAAGCGTTCCAACGGCCCCCGCTCCATATAAATGGCCGACAATCTCCTCTGTGTCATTATAAAGAACAAGTTGGCGCCTTTCTCGGAAAGATCATCAAGGTAGATTACCTTGGAGTTTCACAACTAAAGACTTACAGGTGTTGAATTATCCTTTATTACGGGCAAACTTCTGCCTTTAACAAGACGCGCCGGCAAAAAAAAAAAAAAACGAATGATCTTGGCTGTGAATTATTCATGAGCATTTTGCAGCGTGCCCGGGGCGTCATCCGTGGCCTTTTCCAGGTCATACGGCACCAATTAGAGCAGAATTTTAAATTATTCAATAAGCTGAACTCTCCTGTCGTTTAACATATAGATATCAGTGCAGTAAACAAGTTAAAGCTATTGTGCCCTGGGGGTTTGACGCGCTCAGCCTTAGGCTCCGAGGCTGCCGCTGGAACAGACAGCGAGAAGGAAAACACTTGCAATGTTTTAATAAGTTCTTAGGCGCCCCTTCGGGAGCCATGCGCGGCTCCTGCTCCCCGTATCCGAATAAAATGATTAAGGTTATTACCAGCGAGCTTCTTAAAGAAGAGGCGCCAAACAAAGGAAGAGGGGGGAGAGAGAGGAAATGAGTCGCAGAATAGTTTTTGCATGTAAACTTTATATTGGCACACCTGCAAAGAAGATGAAATCACTCTGAATTTCAATTTCAGCAGCATAAGGAGGTTGCTAGGCGCCCGAATTGGGAGGAAGGTTTAGCCTATACCTATATCGAATACCCAACTGCATATACACTATACGGCCAAACATTTATAGACACAACATATACACAACCTCCTCAAATGCTTAACCCCATTTGAAAACCACCACTATAAAAGGACCCTTCCCTGAAAGGCTTAGTTATCTGGCCTACTGTATATGCATGATTATTAGATAATATGGGCCCTTGCACCCTCTCCTATGTCCCCAAGTGGGAAGCCAACTTAAGCAAAACCTTACATCAAGCAGCTTGGAATCTAATTTAGTTGGACTCTTCCAAGTGCTCTCAGAATATTTTATTTATTTATTACAGGATTTATATAGCGCCAACAGTTTACGCAGCCCTTTACAATATAAAAGGGAGACAATACAGTTATAATACAATACAATACAAGAGGATTAAGGGGACCCTGCTCAGAAAAGCTTACAATCTAATAGGGTGGGGGAGGTGATACAAAAGGTTGTAACTGTGGGGAATGAGCTGATGGAAGTGGTAGAAGATTAGTTGGAGACATGATAGGCCTCCCTGAAGAGATGAGTTTTTAGGGATCGCTTGAAGGTAGCTAGAGTAGGGGATAGCCGGACAGGTTGAGGTAATGAGTTCCAGAGGATGGGAGAGGCTCTGGAGAAATCCTGGAGACGAGCATGGGAGGAGGAAACAAGAGAGCTTGACAGGAGGAGATCTTGAGAAGAGCGGAGAGGACGGTTTGGGATATGTTTGGGTTATGTATGAGACAAGATTGGTAATGTAGCTCGGGGCAGAGCCGTGGATGGCTTTGTAAGTTGTGGTTAGTATTTTGAATTTAATTCGCTGGGTGATTGGGAGCCAGTGTAGGGATTGGAGGAGAGGGTTGGCAGACACTGGAGCGGTTGGTAAGGTGGATAAGTCTGGCAGCAGCATTCATGACAGACTGAAGAGGGTGGAGCCTATGGAGAGGCAGGCCAATGAGAAGGGAGTTGCAATAGTCAAGGCAAGAGATAACAAGGGAGTGAATGAGGAGCTTGGTGGTGTCATTTGTTAAAAAGGGGCGAATTTTAGAGATGTTACGCTCAGAGTGCTTACAAACTGCTCTCACACTGGTATATGACCCCCGGTACGAGTGAACAAATTTTTCCCTCTACATCTCCTCTGTTTTCGGGGGTAGCAGGGAACCAGGCACCCTCTTTCATATCTGGTGGAATGCCCCAAAATTTTGTTTTCGGGTCTACGCAACGATTCAAGCGGTCTTAAATGTTCCTCTCGCACACAACCCCTGGAAAGCTTTACTGAACAAGTCGACTAAAGCCCAATGGAAGTTGGTGGGGTTTGTGTTTCTGGCAGCTTGGCAGACATTGGCGTCAACCATTCCTTGATTTCAGCAAAGTTAAGCATTGGCTCATGGGAACCATGGTAAACGAGGAGCTCGCATATATACTTGTGGATACCCATGGCAAATTTATGAATTTTTGGAACCCATAGATAACTTATAATGGCCACCTAAATCTGGACCGTGCTTTACTCTCCATTTGATCATCTGGGTGGACAGTTTTTGTGTTGTGCAATGGGCTGGCCAGCATGGGACACCCTCCCACCCCCACAAGTCTCTCCCCCTTTTCCTTCCCTCTCTACCATCTGTTGATGTTTCTGGTGGCTATTCCACTCTTTTCCTCCCTTTCGCCACTGAACCCTCTCTTGGGTTTCCGGAAACACCTTCCTCCTCTGAGGAAAACACCTTTGCAGGCCTCAGTAGTCCCCAATGGATCATTTCCTAGGTCGATATGAAGACAAGCATGTACATTTATCTCTACCCTTTAGTTCAAGATGTTATTCAAAGTGTCACCTCCACATCTTCTGGTAGACCCATTTTTATTTTCTTGCCTCGGTCATTTCATTGATGTTGCATTATTCTATATGTGAGCGTTTTACACCCTCTTACCAAGCCTTAAAACTCACACTCATGAAACATACATTTCTAGACACCTATTACAACTACTACATGCCCAAATGTATGAGGACACCCTTCCAAATGAGTTCAGGTACTGTCAATGCCCATTATTTTGGAATGGGAAGTCCAATTAGCTCATATATGTATAAAGGTCAGGAGTCTACTCACTTTTGTAGGGGTAGATTTACTAAAACTGGTGCACTCAGAATCTGGTGCAGTTGTGCCTGGTAGCCAATCGGCTTCTATCTTTAGCTTGTTCATTTAAGCTTTTGGCAATAAAACCTAGAAGCTGATTGGTTTCTATGTAGACATGAGCCTGATTTTGGACTCCAGCTTTAGTAAATAATTCCCATACCCTCTTAATAAGGAATTGTCCACTTTCAGGTTTGCGTTTTTTTATATTTTATCAGAGCTCACCTCTCTGCCCCCCTCCATTCAGCTGTGGGGATAAGAGAGAAATCTTGGATCTTACACCAAGCCAAAGATTCTCCCCAGCCCCCATGTCGATCACCAACCACTAGTACTGTTGTGACGGAGGAAAGGGCGGGAATTATATGCTCCCCATACCCAAAGTCCCAGGTATTCCCCTCCACCCACGCCCTACGGCAGGGGTAGGCAACCTCGGCCCTCCAGCGGTTTTGAAACTACAAGTCCCATGAAACATCGACAGTCACATGGGTTCCGTCAGATTAGGCGACCCGTCAAATCTTGTAACAGAAGCGACGTTCCGTCATGGCCATCTTGGTACACCCCACACTCAGCCTACACAGTCTGAAGTCGCCAAGCGGTCATCTTTTTACACCCAACGAAGTCTTGCATTTCACACGTATTTTTACCACTAAAATGAGCTTACATAGTGAAATACAGTATTTACAACTCCGTTACACTGTTTTGATGTTGAATTTTAGAAGCAGCAGTCTTCTGTCAGATTAGAAAACCTGTGAAATCAGCAGGCTTGCCGCTGCTTTTAAAATTTAACACCAAAACAGTGTCACGGAGTTCTAAATACTGGATTTTACTATACAAAGCCCAGGTTTACTTGTAAAAATAAGTATGAAATGCAAGACTGGTGGGTGTAACAAGATGTATGCTTGGCGACGTCAGACTGTAGGCTTAGTGTGGACGAGTGCGGGGTGAACCAAGATGGCCGCGACGGAATGTCACTACCGTTACGAAATCTTGACAGGTTGCCTAATCTGACAGAACACAGACTCCTAGAGGCAGAGGCATGATGGGATTTGTAGTTTCACCACAGCTGGAGTGCCGAGGTCGCCTACCCCTGCCCTAGGGGTTCATTGAAATGAGTGGCCATGTTTGACTCTCTAAAAAGTCTTCCGTGGAGGATCGTTTTTCAGCAACACTTTTGCAGAAGGCTGTTCCATGGATTGAGTTTGGCCTTGGTACTGCCAATAAATTTTGCCATGCTGCTGGGCATCATAACTTGCGGCTCAGTGGTCAAAAAAACTGCTGGTCAACCACCCATTTTTACAGCCCCTCACCCAACTGCATAAACAAGGTCTTATGCACAGGACGTGTTAAGCTCTTATGAGTCGGGGCTACAATGTTGTCCTTCAGAGCCCTATATATGAAATACATCAGCAAAATCACAGTGCTGGTAGCCAAGTCAGATAACGCTTGTCCCATCTCTGGTAGGGGCCTTCAGCATATAAGAGGTTACAGCCTGGGCAGGCACCAGAAAGGTGAGCAGGCAGCTAACATGAACTGATTAGTGTGTGCAAGGATCACAGGAAAGTTCTAAATAAAACCCAGAAGACCTTTCCAATTCATTTTACCCAGGAACAAGACAATTTCTGCAGATACCAGGGGGATCAGACCATCACAGGGCAATTCATTATTGTCCTGAAAGGTTAAGAACTGCTACTGACAATGAACCCAGACAATATCACACAAGTCTCATAGATGAAGGGGACACTGGAGGAAATTGCAAAAACTATAGTAGGAAAACAAAACCTCCCAAAAGTGTCTTTTTCCTACTAATTTCTAACAAATTTGTAAAGTGTGTGTATTTTCTCCCTTAATGGTTACTGCAATTATATGCACAGTGATACTCAATCATGTAGTGGGGTATTCCTGCGCTACAGTGGAAGGGGGAGGGTAAGGGCGGGTGGTGGGGACTGACTGTGGGGGGACTGCTGCAGGCACCTGGTGTAGGTCAAACCGTACCTACCAAACTAGATATATAAAAGTGGGGGTGGTGCTGCGCTGTTCCCCAGGGAGGTGGACAAATCTACCACAAGGTGGCAGTAATGGGATAAAGACGTAAACCCTTTAAGTGTAGCAATCGTATGAGACAATAATAGTTGATGATGCGACTATTAAGTCGAAGTAATGCGAGTTGAGATAGATAATTCCCTTACTATACAAGATAAGGGGTATGGTGTGACCAATACAGGTTAATAAAAATTGCTATTGGTGAACCCAGGTAAAAGTATATATAATAGAATTGTAAATAGTACTGAGGTGCAAGAGTGTAAATTGAACTAATAGCACCTAAATAAAACTACTAATAAAACACCATAAGCAGGTATTAAATAAAATCAGATATACATATAAAATCATATAAGTGAACATATGGTAAAAATGTGTCTATAGATAAACAATTCCAAAGTGCATAGTAGATGGTGAACAAAATATAAAATCCTTAAAGTGCTAGTGCAAGTGTGCACAGGCTAAAAAATGCGACTGAGTGATTGAGTGACGGGTAAAACGATAAATATAATCGCATTGGAGATATGTGATGAGTAGAGGTATGTGCAGAGAAGTTGTACTGGAGTGAACAGTAGAACAATAAATATAAAGTGCAAAGTATGCGAGCATACAAAATAATGTATAAGCTGGATGAGACTAGTCAGCGTGACTATAGATGAAAAAATCCCTGGCAAAATATAAAGCTACCAGTAAACAAAGTGGAATAAAGTTTGAAATATAAAATATAACGAAATGCTAGGTGCAGACGCAAAGTGCACACACAGATATCCTATAGGTAAAATCGCATAATGCAGGATGCGTAAAAAATAGTCATATGCGACTAAAATCGCATAGTCACATGCGACTAAAATCGCATAGTGCAGGATGCGTATAAAATATCACAAGTTGTCACCATAAAAACTGGCTGTTTAATGTGCCAAAGGGACAATTTATGCGACTTAGAAGAAATTGTACCAACACCGAAAATTTCCTAGAACAAGCAGAAACCATGGGGTCAAGGTTTACCAATAAAGGATATGATGGTCTGTTTATCAAAAATAACATAGAAGAAGTGAAAGAAATGGACAGGAGCAGACTAATTCAAGATAAAAATAAAAAAGCGACCGTACCAATAAAAGTCCCGATAATTTTAAACTACAATATACAGCATAGAAAGATTGAAAATATTGTAAAAAAACACTGGCATATACTTTTAGCGGACAAGCAATTGCAGATAACTCTACCGAGCTACCCAAAATTTATTTATAAAAGAGCACCTACTATCAGAGACAAAAGTAGTTAAAAGTATACTGGACCCTCCTAAGAAACCATTCTCCATTTTTTACCGGAAAGGGTTTCTTTCCGTGTAAAAGATGCTATGCGTGTACCAGAACCAAGCGCCCTAACAAAAAGAAATTTGAATTTACATCCACGAGTACAGGAGACACATATGAAATAAAGGACTTCACCTGTTGTAATACAGAAGGCGCGGTGTACGCCCTGGAATGTAGTTGCGGCCTACAATATGTGGGCCGCACTAAACGCTTACTGAGAATACGCATCAAAGAACATGTCCAAAACATTGTAAAGGGCTATGACAAACATAGTGTGTCGAAACACTTTCTACTACATCACAACAAAGACCCCACTAATTTAAAATTTTGGGGCATAGAACCTTACGTTAAACACTGGCGAGGAGGGCACAAAGTCAGAACCCTTAGTCAAATTGAGTCCAAATGGATCTTTACATTAGACACCTTCTCGCCTAGGGGTATGAACATAGAGTTTGATCTTAATTGTTTTTTAAGTGATTTTTAAAATATTCATCTTTTATATAACCATTTCAAGTAATTTGTATGGTTTTATATTCCACCACCTATCCTGGTTTCATCGCACCATCCACCCTTTTATATATTCCCGCTGCTCCCCTTTTTCCTGGCTTTCTATATTTATATATATATTTTTTTTTTTATAATATCTAGTGTATATTTTATATATACTCTATATGATATGTATGGTATATTTTTTTATATATTTATATATTTCCTGTGGGTCTTAGCATGATATTTGATTGTAATATGGCCTATTATATATATTATTTATACCTAATTTTAACTACATCTTTATTTTACACATTTTTATGGAGATGTATTTAAGTATATTCCCGGCTCTTTTAATATGGCCAAAATGATTTTTAACTTCAGACCTATTTTTAACATTTTTTTTTATTTTTTATTTTTTTTTACATTTGTGTATTTACAATATACTAATGTTCGTATGAAAGCCTCATTATGTCTTTCCGAATGTGGCTAGTAATATGTATACAACATTATATTACATCATGTAAATTAACTTGCTGCAGTAATTTCACCTCTGGCACCCATAGATAGTGAGATTTTCGTCCGACCACCGTTACTGACGATGGACGGCAAACACACAGTATATATAACCAACAAAATGGCCGCGCCCATGGCGGGGACATCTCACTTGACCACAAGTTACTAAATAACCAACAAAATGGGCGCGCCCGCGATAGTCGGGAAAATGGCCGCCAATGCAATTTTATATGCAAACTACAGGAAAATGGCTGCCAATTAGCTACATGCATAGAGACTATTTAAACAGCAGAATGCCCCCCTAGTATCCCCTGATGAAGTCACATGACGCCACGCGTAGGGACAGGAGAGGCATTCAATACAAACAAGGAAGCAAATGGAACGAGCTCGGCGCTCGTCTAAGATAAGAGAAAATATTTATTTTTATTCTGTGAGTTCTATTGTGAGTACTAGGTACTATATTAAACTGTTTTTATTGAGCAAATAAATTTTAAACATACTACACTATACGGTCCACCCCTCATTTCTTACCTATCACTCCGGCATCTGCCGTGAGCTACAAAGGCTAGATATACCTGGAACCAGGGAAAAGGAATACGCACCTACCCAGGCAGACCACCGTGAGGGAAGGAGAAGAAAGCAGACCCCTTTACATCATTTATATGCGGTTAACCCTTTGCCGCAAGGTAAGGGTCCATTGCTCACTTTAGTGTACCCCACACGAAGAGGAGTGACCCCCCACTGCTTGAAACGAGCCACTGCACGGACATCACCTGTGACCCAAGAATCACATCACTACCCTCACCTTCTTACCACAAGAAATTATTATATACTTATAAACTATTGAGGATTGACTTATTTCACAGACTTATATGCATGCAACATAGTCGCAGATGACTATTTTATACGCATCCTGCACTATGCGATTTTAGTCGCATGTGACTATGTGATTTTAGTCGCATATGACTATTTTTTACGCATCCTGCATTATGCGATTTTACCTATAGGATATCTGTGTGTGCACTTTGCGTCTGCACCTAGCATTTCGTTATATTTTATATTTCAAACTTTATTCCACTTTGTTTACTGGTAGCTTTATATTTTGCCAGGGATTTTTTCATCTATAGTCACGCTGACTAGTCTCATCCAGCTTATACATTATTTTGTATGCTCGCATACTTTGCACTTTATATTTATTGTTCTACTGTTCACTCCAGTACAACTTCTCTGCACATACCTCTACTCATCACATATCTCCAATGCGATTATATTTATCGTTTTACCCGTCACTCAATCACTCAGTCGCATTTTTTAGCCTGTGCACACTTGCACTAGCACTTTAAGGATTTTATATTTTGTTCACCATCTACTATGCACTTTGGAATTGTTTATCTATAGACACATTTTTACCATATGTTCACTTATATGATTTTATATGTATATCTGATTTTATTTAATACCTGCTTATGGTGTTTTATTAGTAGTTTTATTTAGGTGCTATTAGTTCAATTTACACTCTTGCACCTCAGTACTATTTACAATTCTATTATATATACTTTTACCTGGGTTCACCAATAGCAATTTTTATTAACCTGTATTGGTCACACCATACCCCTTATCTTGTATAGTAAGGGAATTATCTATCTCAACTCGCATTACTTCGACTTAATAGTCGCATCATCAACTATTATTGTCTCATACGATTGCTACACTTAAAGGGTTTACGTCTTTATCCCATTACTGCCACCTTGTGGTAGATTTGGCCACCTCCCTGGGGAACAGCGCAGCACCACCCCCACTTTTAGATACTCAATCATATGCTTTCTTTCCCCACACTTTGGCACCGATTTTCCCACCCTCCCTCTGGGTTGCCCAGCGCCATTTAAACCATTTCCTGTGAGCCCAGGACATCAAGGACACACCCCTGAGGAGCATGTGTTGACACAAACCTGGGCTCACCCCTGCTGTGGGAAGAGGGAGGGCAACAAGAAATTAAGGGTGCATTCACATGAGTGGCTGGAAGCAATAAAATTAAGCAACTGAGTTGCGGTTTTACAAACCTACCGACAACCTGAGGTAAGCTGCAACGGTGGTCGAATGGGGTTGTACTCATGCCAAGCTGTAAAGCTTTGCTTAGCAGGCAGTATTACCACCAAAACGCAACACACAAGCGAACGGCCGTGACACAAATGTGTTAAATGCATAACGGTGTGGGCATTGCAAGGTTAAAGCAGGCGGTGAGGAAGCAACAGATCACCTCCCAGTAACCTGTTAACTCTCAAAAAAATAAATAAATAAATAATAAAAAAAAAAGTAATTCTCCTGCGCTCAGGCGTTTTTCTCTAAGAAAGGAAATATCTTAATCCGTAATGTCAATGCCTAGAGTCTTGCTGCCCTCACAGGATCATGGGTATCTAAAGGTACTAACAGGCAATGAAAAAAAAACGAGAAGGGCGCACCGACCTAGTGCAATACCATTAAAGAGGAATTAAACCCTGATGGGTTTTACTTCCTCTTTTGTTCCCTGCAAAGTAAAAGCATAAATGGGCAAGTATGCCTCATAAAATATACATTGGGGTGCTTACTTTCCAAAACGGGGTAATTTTTTGGGCGTTTACATTGTGCTCCAGGACTTTCAAAAGTGTAAGAGGTAGTCTAGAAATTATATGTTTAATTTATGTTCCTAGAACGCCTCATGGTGCTCCCTGCATGTTGGACCCCTCGGTGGCCAGGCTGTGTAAAAGTCTCAAATATCTGGTATCGCCATACTCAGGAGCTGCAGAATGTGTTTTGGGGGGTAATTTGTGGAATGCATATGCTGTGCGAGAGAAAACCTGTTAAAATAATTTTGTTAAAATGTCCGTTTTTTTATCCATCCGTTTTTGGATGAAAAACGGACATACATGCACCCCTATGGGATAGCGGGTGTCAGTGGATGAGCATCCGCTGACACCCGCTATCGTCCGATTCTGCAGACGGAGGAAAACCCTATTTTTCCATCCGTCTGCAGAGCCCATAGGGGAGAGCGGAGATCTGACAGGGCGGTCCCACAGTGTGCAGGGACCGCCCTGTCATCAGTCGGCTCAGTGGGGAACAGCTGAGCGATCCCCGCTGAGCAGCGGATCTTCACGGGGCGGATCAATACGGATCCGTCCCGTGTGAAAGGGGTCTTACTAAATACCTTGGGGGATATTTGTACTTTCCTGGCTTGTTAGTGTCTCAAGAAATGAGATAGGCCGTCAGAACATCAGGTGTGATCAGTTTTCAATGATTGGAACCATAGCTTGTAGAGACTAGCTTTCACAAAGACCAAATAATTGGCACCGATATGGGATTTTTACCAAAGATATGTAGCCAAAATGTATGCAGAAAAATTACTAATTTGCAAAATTTTATAAAAAAAAAAAAAAAAAAAAGAAAAATGCATTCTTAACTAAATTTTTCGCTCTTTTAATTTGCGCTATAAATGAAAAAAAAAAAAAAAGTGGTGATCAAATACCACCAGATGAAAGCTCTATGCGTGTAAAAAAAAAAAAAAAAAAACATAATTTTCATATGGGTACAGTGTTGCATGACTGAGTAATTGTCATTCAAAATGTGAGAGAACAGAAAGCTGAAAATTGGTCTGGTTAGGAAGGGAGTTTAAGTGCCCAGTGGGCAAGTGGTTAAATAGATCATAATCTACAGTACATACCAAAAGATTTAGAGAAAAAAAGGCTATACACCAACCAACATTTTGGATACACCACTGCATTTTTGTGTTCAGGTGAAACGTTAATAGCCCATTAATTTGTCAAAAAATAAATAAAAAGAAGAAGTGCAACATAGAGAGCTGCAATGCACTATAACTAAAGTCTGCAGCAGCACACTGCATACAGTGGATATAAAAAGTCTACACACCTATTAGAATCAGGTTTGTGTGATGTAAAAAAAATGAGACAAAAAAATAATTTCAGAACTTTTTCCACCTTTAACCACTTCAGCCCCGGACCAATTTGCAGCCAAAGGACCAGGCCCCTTTTTTGCGAATTCGGCACTGCGTCGGTTTAACTGACAATTGCGCGGTCGTGCGACATGGCTCCCAAACAAAATTGGCGTCCGTTTTTTCCCACAAATAGAGCTTTCTTTTGGTGGTATTTGATCACCTCTGCGGTTTTTTTTTTTTTGCGCTATAATCAAAAATAGAGCGACAATTTTGAAAAAAATTCAATATTTTTTACTTTTTTGCTATAATAAATATCCCCCAAAAATATATTAAAAAAACGTTTTTCCTCAGTTTAGGCCAATACGTATTCTTCTACATATTTTTGGGCGTGCGACCCCAAGGCTAGGCAATTAAAGGGGACGTACCCGTACGTGCTTTTGCCTAGCCGTGCCATTCTGCCGACGTATATGTGCAGGAGGCGGTCGGGAAGCGGTTAATGTGACCTATAAACTGTACAACCAAGTTGAACAACAAACTGAAATCTTTTAGGTGGAGAGAAGTAAAAAAAAAAAAAAATAATAATATGGTTGCATAAGTGTGCACACCCTTAAACTAAACTTTTGATTTTATTCCAGCACTCAGTCTTTTTGGGTATGAGTCTATCAGCATGGCATCGCTTGACTTGGCAATATTTGCCCACTCTTCTTTGCAAAAACACTCCAACTCTGTCAGATTGTGAGGGCATCTCCTGTGCACAGCCCTCTTCAGATCACCCCACAGATTTTCAATGGGATTCGGGTCTGGGCTCTGGCTGGGTCATTTCAAAAAACGTTAAACTTCTTCTGGTGAAGCCATTCCTTTGTTGATTTGATGTATGATTTGGGTAATTGTCATGCTGAAAGATGAAGTTCCTCTTCATGTTCAGCTTTCTAGCAGAAGCCTGAAGGTTTTGTGCCAATATTGACTGGTAGTTGGAACTATTCATAATTCCCTCTATCTTGACTAAGGCCCCTGTTCCAGCTGAAGAAAAACAGCCCCAAAGCATGATTCTGCCACCACCATGCTTCACAGTGGGTATGGTGTTCTTTTGGGTGATGTGCAGTGTTTTTGCGCCAAACATATCTTTTGGAATTATGGCCAAAAAGTTCAACCTTGGTTTCAGACCATAAGACATTTTCCCACATGCTTTTGGGAGAAGTCAGATGTGTTTTTGCAGCATTTAGCCGGGATTGGATGTTTTTCTTTGTAAGAAAAGGCTTCCATCTGGTCTCTACAGTCTTGTCTCTCCCATAGCCCAGACATATGAAGAATACAGGAGATTGTTGTCACATGTACCACACAGCCAGAACTTGCCAGATATTCCTGCAGCACCTTTAATGTTGCTGTAGGCCTCTTGGCCTCCTCCCTGACCAGTTTTCTTCTCGTCTTTTCATCAATTTTGGAGGGACGTCCAGTTCTTGGTAATGTCACTGTTGTGCCATATTTTCTCCACTCGATGATGACTTCACTGTGTTCCATGGTATATCTAATGCCTTGGAAATTCTTTTGTACCCTTCTCCTGACTGATACCTTTTAATAATGAGATCCCTCTGATGCTTTGGAAGCTCTGTGTGGACCATGGCTTTTGCTGTAGGATGCGACTAAGAAAATGTCAGGAAAGACCTACTAGAACAGCTTAACTTTATTTGGGGTTAATCAGAGGCACTTTAAATGATGGTAGGTGTGTACTGACTCCTATTTAACATGAGTATGAATGCGATTGCTTAATTATGAACACAGCTACAACCCCAGGTATACGACACTTACAGTCTCACAAGAAAGTGAGTACACCACTCACATTTTTGTAAATATTTTATTATATCTTTTCATGTGACAACACTGAAGAAATTACACTTTTCTACAATGTAAAGTAGTGAGTGGACAGCTTGTATAACAGTGTAAATTTGCGGTCCCCTCAAAACAACTCAACACACAGCCATTAAAGCGGAGTTCCAGGCTTTTTAGGTTTATTAAAAGTCAGCAGCTACAAAAAGTGTAGTTGCTGACTTTTAATAAACAGACACTTACCTGGTCCACGGTCCAGCGATGCGGCCGAACTGGGTGTCGCTCCTCTCCCCCTCTTCTCTGCCGGCACCTCAATTGCTACTTTGGGCACCCGGCCGTGACAGCTTTCGGCTTCATGACCGGGCACGCACAGCGCATTCGCGAGTCACGCTACGCTCCCGGAGGGGACAGGCGATCTCCTGGGACCTGTCACGTGTCCCAGGAGATCGCCTAGAGGGAGGGGCCGCCTAAGGAGAAGGCGCCTTGGCGGTCCCTGGGCGGAAGGAGGAAGTGGGACAGGAAAGTCCCCCTCCTAATGAAGACCCCACTCCCCCCCCAAGTAAATTACATGCCAAATGTGGCATGTAAGGGGGCGAGGAGTGCTTAAAGCGGAAGTTTCATTTTTGGGTGGAACTCCGCTTTAATGTCTAAACTGCTGGCAATAAAACGAGTACACTCCTAAGTGAAAATGTCCAAATTGGGCCCAATTAGCCATTTTCACTCCCCGGTGTCATGTGACTCGTTAGCGTTACCAGGTCTCATTTGTGAATGGGGAGCAGGTGTGTTAAATTTGGTTTTACTCACTCTCACATACTGGTCACTGGGAGTTCAACATGGCACCTTATGGCAAAGAACTCTGAGGATCTGAAAAAAATAATTGTTTCTCTACATAAAGATGGCCTAGGCTATAAGAAGATTGTCAAGACCCTGAAACTGAGCTGCAGCACAGTGGCCAAGACCATACAGCGGTATAACAGGACAGGATCCACTCAGAACAGGCCTCGCCATGGTTGACCAAAGAAGTTGAGTGCACATGCTCAGCGTCATATCCAGAGGTTGTCTTTGGGAAATAGACGTATGAGTGCTGCCAGCATTGCTGCAGGAGGTTGAAGGGGTGGGGGGTCAGTCTGTCAGTGCTCAGACCATACGCCGCACACTGCATCAAATTGGTCTGCATGGCTGTCATCCTAGAAGGAAGCCTCTTCTAAAGATGGACAAGAAAGCCTGCAAACAGTTTGCTGAAGACAAGCAGACTAAGGACATGGCTTACTGGAACCATGTCCTGTGGTCTGATGAGACCAAGATAAAATTATTTGGCTCAGATGGTGTCAGGCGTGTGTGGGGGCAACCAGGTGAGGAGTACAAAGACAAGTGTGTCTTGCCTACAGTCAAGCATGGTGGTGGGAGTGTCATGGTCTGGGGCTGCATGAGTGCTGCCGGCACTGGGGGGCTACAGTTCATTGAGGGATCCATGAATGCCAACATGTACTGTGACATACTGAAGCAGAGCATGATCCCCTCCCTTCAGAGACTGGGCCGCAGGGCAGTATTCCAACATGATAAGAACCCCAAACACACCTCCAAGACAACCGCTGCCTTGCTAAAGAAGCTGAGGGTAAAGGTGATGGACTGGCCAAGCATGTCTCCAGACCTAAACCCTATTGAGCATCTGTGGGGCATCCTCATACAGAAGGTGGAGGAGCGCAAGGTCTCCAACATCCACCAGCTCCGTGATGTCGTCATGGAGGAGGGGAAGAGGATTCCAGTGCCAACCTGTGAAGCTCTGGTGACCTCCATGCCCAAGAGGGTTAAGGCAGTGCTGGAAAATAATGGTGGCCACACAAAATATTGACACTTTGGGCCCAATTTGAACATTTTCACTTAGGGGTGTACTCACTTTTGTTGCCAGAAGGTTTAGACATTAATGGCTGTGTGTTGAGTTATTTTGAGGGACAGCAAATTTACACTGTTATACAAGCTGTACACTCACTACTTTACATTGTAGAAAACTGTAATTTCACATGAAAAGATAGAAGAAAATATTTACAAAAATGTGAGGGTGTACTCACTTTTGTGAGATACTGTATACAACCATATAATTTCAGTTTATTTTTACTTCCCCCCTCCTAAAAGATTTCATTTTTTTTTTTCAATTGAGTTGTACAGTTTATAGGCGACATTAAAAAGGTGGGAAAAGTTCTGAAATTAGTTTCTCTTTTTTACATCACAGAAACCTGACATTTTAACAGGGGTGTGTAAACTTTTTATATCTACTGTATGCGAGTTATGGTGAAAAGAATGGATTAGCAATGCAAATGTACAATGCATTGCTGTGCGATGTGGTAATGTGAGTTATGACACTTTATGGTGTGAACAAACCCCAAGGGTCCAATTCCATTCCGTAACACGTGTGATGTCACATGTTAACATGCGTTGTGTTAACCACTTTAAGACCAGGCCCTTTCTGGCATTACATGCAACAATCAGTATTTTTTGCTAGAACCCCCAAACATTATATATTTTTTAAAGCAGAGGCCCTACAGAATAAATTGGTGGTTGTTGCAATTTTTTTGAGTCACGCGGTATTTGTGCAATGGTCTTTCGAACACTTCTTTTTTTTTTATTTGAATGCAAAAAAAATTATGCATATTCCAATTTTTTGGTAAAATTTAAACTATGAGGTTACACCGAGTAAATTGGTACTAAAAATGTCTCGCTTTAAAATTGCGCATGCCCGACAAGCTACAAAAATTTGACTAGCATAGGCGACGCTTTAAAAGCCTTTACAGGTTACCAAGATGTAGATTAGATCTGGTGTTAGAATTACTGCCCGCGGCGATACCTCACATGTATGGGACGATCGCTGTTTGCGTGCATTCACCAAGATCGGTGCGATCAAATGCTTTCCATTTTTAAAAATGGTGCCGTTTACACCCGGGTAACCCAGAAGTGATGCAAGGTCAACGCTTCTGGGTAGAGAAGCACCGAAATTTTGGCTGCCTAAACATATCGGCCAAAAACGGTGTTAGCATTTTGCCAATAAGAGAAAAAAGGTGCCGATAACGGCATCAAAAACGCACTTGAGTTTGCCGCAATTTTACTGTGCTTATAGCGTGATTTTCATAGGTCGTGTGATTTTCATAGGTCATGTCATTCAATGACATCAAAAACCTAACAGGGTGCATTATTCATGCATTTTCAATGCATTTCAACGAGGTGGTGCGTTTTTTTTTTTTTCAACTGACCAAAAATGCAGCAAAATTTTTAACACAACAGAAGCGCAACGGAAGACATACCGTATATACTCGAGTATAAACCGACCCGAATATAAGCCGAGGCTCCTAATTTTACCACAAAAAAACTGGGAAAACTTATTGACTTGAGTATAAGCCTAGGGTGAGAAATGCGCAGCTACTGCAAGTGTAAAAGAGGGTCAACAATGCCCATTTGCAGCCTCACTGTGCCCATTTTCAGCCATAGGTCCCCCGAACTTCAAACTTGGTAGTTAAGGGTTCCTAGATGCCCCCTAGCTGCAGCCAAAATTTGGGGGCTCTGGACTCAAAGGGTCCCGAAATGACATTGCTGCAGATGAACACAGTTGACTGATTTTGGGGCCCTGTATCTCGGGGCCACTTGGTACTAGGAACCCTAAATTGGATATGTTGTAGTGCTAGTTCCACTGGGTGTGCACGCCAAATTTGGGGTTCCTAGCATTAAGTGGCCCCGAGATAGGGGGCTCCCAAATTCGGGTCGAAAAATGTCATTCTCTGCTGCAGAAAAGTGCTTGACTCTTGAGTTGACAAAAAAAATGTGCTGAAAAACTCGGCTTCTACTCGAGTATATACGGTACACAGAATTCAAAAAAAGGGATACGTTTTTATTGATCTTTTACTGCGCTAAAGGTGCCAAAAAAATGACAATCAATTCATATTCATTTAAATTCATGATATTAACAAGTCCAAAATAATTATATATATATATATATATATATATATATATATATATATATATATATATATATATATATATATATATATATATATATATATATATATATATATATATATATGCCTTGTGACATGACAAAACACTGCTCCTAGTGATTGGGAGCAGTGATCGCTGTCATGTCAGTGGTAGCCCCTCCCCCCTACCGTTAGAATCACTCCCTAGGACACACTTAACCCCTTGATCGCCCCCTAGTGTTTAACCCATTCCCTGCCAGTGTCAATTACACAGTAATCAGTGCATTTTTATAGCACTATTCACTGTATAAATAAAAATGGTCCAAATATATATATATATATATATATATATATTATTTAAAAAAAAATGTATAATGAAAATGCCATAAAGCTATCCCCTATTTTGTAGATGCTATAACTTTTGCGCAAACCAATCAATATACACTTATTGGTTTTTAAAATTTTTTTACCAAAAATATATAGAAGAAGAATACATATCGGCCTAAACTGAGAAAAATTCGTTTTTTTTAAATATATTTTTTGGGACGATTTATTATAGCAAAAAAGTAAAGAAATATTGCTTTTTTTTTTCAAAATTAACGCTCTTTTTTGTTTATAGCGCAAAAAATAAAAAACGCAGGAGGTGAAATATCACCAAAAAAAGCTCTATTTGTGGAGTCAATTTTGTTTGGCTGCAGCGTCGCATGACTGCGCAATTGTCAGTTAAAGCGACGCAGTGCCGAATCGCAAAAAGTGCTCTGGTCAGGAAGGGGGTAAATCCTTCCGGGGGGTGAAGTGGTTAAAGATACTTTAAAAAAAAGGATAATTTTTTTTCCCTTGATCATGGGTTTTATTGTACCACCCTATGTAGCAGAGCCTCTCCGTCCATTTGCACGTTTCCTGCATGTTGGTGGGCAGGCAGCTCAAGCCAATCAGGGTCTCCTAAATGTCATTCCTAAGTGTTTAGCTTCAGAATCCACTCACCGATCGTGTCCAACCCCTGAGTAATATTTATAGGTAAGCTTACGAACATCAAACTTGCCAGAAAGATGCAGAAATATGTGCCATTAATTGGCTTTGATGTAAAAAAGAACAGATTTCTTTAAACTTCTAAGCTTATCAACCAGAACTTTCATGAAGGGAACATTTTTTTTTGCCGAAAAGAGCAGACAAAAAAAATAAAAAATTAAAAAAAATTTCCCTTCAAGTCACTGGTAACTTTTGCAGCTGCTGATTAGAAAAACGCCTTTAATTTCCTCCAGCGAAAAACACGCGGGGCTCAGAAGTAATGGAGGTGTTGAGGGAACGCAGCGGGACACCCAGTAATTATACTCCTCCTGCAACTATTAAAAGTCATTATACGGCACATGATGAATTGCGGCGCGCCAGAAAAACAGACAAGAGTCCTATTGCAACATCGGAAGGGTCAAAATCAAATAATTAAAGTATTTGTAAAGCTGGTGACTCCAATAAGTAATTAAAGTGATAAAGGCGCTCTCATCGAGCAAAAATGTAAATAGGACAAGCACTTCATTTACAGCTCCCAGTCCAAACACACGAGGAAAGGGGAGAGGAACGGCAAATTCAAGAGAAAGCCATTGGGATAGTATAATCTACACCCAAAACCACCAACAACAAATACATAAAAACACATCTGCAACACACGACTTACCACCCTAAAATTGGAAGCCACGGGTCTTCTCCACCCAGTTTGGAAAAAAAAGACTAAAACAAGCTCTTTGTGTTGCAGTATGAACCGTTTCCATAATGTGATCTGTACTTCAAAAAGGAAAAAAGTGAAAAAACATTTACAGCCCATGTCCAAGCAAAACTAAACACCCCCTCCTGCCCATTCTTTATTTTTTTATTAACTTCCCAAACCCCTTTCTATTCATTCAAATTACACAATTATGTGTCCCTCGCCAATGCATTTTTTTGGAAGTGACGGTAGAAGAACCAACGCTGCAGTCCATGCCTGCCGCCAACTGGTTCTGTGGTGCCAAGTCACCGCGATGTTGCAGTAGTGTGGAGCCTGTGGGGACCGGCTGATGTGAAGTGTCCCCATCGATCACATATTGACGTAGGCCAGGGGTCTTCAAACTTGCTAAACAAAAAAGGGACAGTTTCCTGTCCATCAGATTTTAAGGGGGGCCAGACGGTGGTCACCTGGAGTAGAAAATGCCCCATTGGGCAACTACTGGCTTGGTGGTCAAGTTGGAAGAAGAATTGTGTCACAAGCACCCGTAACCCCCCCATCATTGGAAGTGACCCCCCCCCCATCTTTGGTTGTCGGTGGAAGCAACCACTGTGACCCCCCCCCCATCGTTGGGTGTCAGTGGAAGCAACCACTGTGACCCCCCCCCCATCGTTCGGCATCAGTGGAAGCAACCACTGTGACCCCCCCCCCTATCGTTGGGTGTCAGTGGAAGCAACCGTGACCCCCCCATTGTTGGGCGCCAATGGAAGGAATCGTGCCCCCCCATCGTTGGTATCGGTGGAAGGAATCGTGCCCCCCCATCGTTGGTATCGGTGGAAGGAATCGTGGCCCCCCCATCGTTGGTATCGGTGGAAGGAATCGTGCCCCCCCCCCATCGTTGGTATTGGTGGAAGGAATCGTGCCCCCCCCCCATCGTTGGTATCGGTGGAAGGAATTGTGCCCCCCCCCATCGTTGGTATCGGTGGAAGGAATCGTGCCCCCCCCCCATCGTTGGCTATCGGTGGAAGGAATCGTGGCCCCCCCCCATCGTTGGGTATCGGTGGAAGGAATCGTGCCCCCCCCCCCATCGTTGGGTATCGGTGGAAGGAATCGTGCCCCCCCCCCATCGTTGGGTATCGGTGGAAGGAATCGTGCCCCCCCCCATTGTTGGGTATCGGTGGAAGGAATCATGCCCCCCCATTGTTTGGTATCGGTGGAAGGAATCGTGCCCCCCCAACGTGGGGTATCGGTGGAAGGAATCGTGCCCCCCCATCGTGGGGTATCGGTGGAAGGAATCGTGCCCCCCCCCCCATCGCTGGGTATCGGTGGAAGGAATCGTGCCCCCCCCCATCGCTGGGTATCGGTGGAAGGAATTGTGCCCCCCCCCCCATCGTTGGGTATCGGTGGAAGGAATTGTGCCCCCACCATCGTTGGGTATCGGTGGAGGGAAGCTTCATCCCGGTACCGTTTTTTTTGTTAGAGTGGACGGATGGCTTTCTTGTAATAACAATCAATGCGGATAAACAGTCGCTCGGCTGTTAGTACAAGCAGCGGGGAGGGGACATCCCCCTCCCCCGGCTAGCCCGGGCTCTCCCGTCAAGCCGACCGGCCGGAGACCCAAACAATGCCAGAATTGGCTTTGATCAGGTCTCAGATCTAGTAACCCGGAAGCGGTCATGACGTCACTTCCGGTTTAAAAATGAGTTCAGACGCCAAAGTTTCCAACGTTTCAGACGCCAAAAGCTTTTAAACACGGCTAAACGCGGTAACCCGCATTTAGCAGCGTTTTGTTTATAGGCGTTTTTCGTTTTTGGCCATTTAAAAAAAAGTAACTATTATTTTTTTAAACGCTTCTAAAAACGCAAACGCGGCAAAGCGCTGCTTAACACGGCATGTAAATGCGGCAAAACTGGCGTTTTAAACGTTGGTTACTATCTGTCAAGTTAAATCGTTCAGGAGAGGTTGTAAAAACGTCCCGTGTACGTGAAGCCTGACAGGAGCCGTGGGCAGCGGCGAAGGCGATCGGATGCTTTCACTAGCTGGGCATGGAGATGAGTGAGCGGAAGATGGCCCCCACCCGTCTCCATGACATTGCAGGGCAGAAACTATGTCAAAACTTCACTTTCGCCCATAGCTCTTAAAAGGGCCATTTTTCTTTATTTTTCTTTTAAATTACTTTTTTTTTATTGCATTTTAGTGTAAATATGATATCGGAGGTCTTTTTGACCCCAGATCTCATATTTAAAGAGGACCTGTCATGCTTTTTTTCCTATTGCAAGGGATGTTTACATTCCTTGTAATAGGAATAAAAGTGACAATTAAATATTTTTTTTAAAAAATAAAAAAAAAATAAAAAAAAAAAAAAAGAAAAATAACAAAAACAAATTTTTTTTAAAATGTGCCCCGTCCCGCCGAGCTTGCCTGCAGAAGCAAAAACACATACGCGAGTAGCGCCCGCATATGAAAATGGTGTTTAAACCACACATGTGAGGTATCACCGCGATCGGTAGAGCGAGAGCAATAATTCTAGCCCTAGACCTCCTCTGTAACTCAAAACATACAACCTGTAGAATTTTTTTTAAACAGTGATTCTGCACTTGCCAAAATATGCTGCAGGAAATTTTCCTCCACCGAGTCTGGCTGCAACCATTTTAACTGTGGGCAGCTGAAGCTGCTGCCTGTTCACTGCCTGGATTTACACAGAGGCACGCCTCCAGCTCTGCAGCTCTCATTGGCCCTCTTAAGACTCAACCACCCCCTCCTTCCTTCCTGGCAAACTCTCAGGAGCGTGAGCTGTGCATGTCATAAGGCTAAGCCTAGGCTAATGAACAGACAAGAAACAGGAAGTGGGCTGTATACGCTATTTAATGGCAGAAAAAAAAAATGGTTTTACTATCCAAAGTTAAAACAACAAGGGCAGAAGATTTAACATACAAAAATACAAATACCGCAATTGCTATACACAAAGTTCCCAAGTAACGCAGCCCACGCAGCGCACAGAGCTCCCCCCTCAAATCCACATTGTTTAGCTCCAATTAAATGCTCCGAGACCCCCGGACTGACCTTTCCAACAGGAGACAAAAGCCGGAGATTGCAAAAAGCCAAAATGAACTGATGCTGGAGGAGCCCCCCCGAGCGCGCGGGGGGAGGGCCCATCACCCTCCCCCCCCGTCATCGTGTCTTATAAAAACTGCAGGTGACAAACCTTCGCTCCCCGACCACCGCTTGGGGGGAACAAAACGCCATTCTCCAAATGTTCAGGTGTAATATCGTTTTTCCGCGAGAACGGCATTAAAAAAAAAGAAAAAAAGAAATAAACACACGGCCCCGGCGGGACAGAGCCGCACCGCTACGACCCTGCAGTCGCTTTCTGTTTATAGGTCACGGGGGCAGTAAATTATTAAAACCGAACGCTGTTCCGTGCGTGGCACGACAATTAACGATTACCGCGAGAGAGGGGAAAAAAATAAATAAAAAAATTAAATAAAAAAGAACAAAGTTCTGGTGGATTTTACGGTTCTCTCCCTCCCCCGGATCTGAGCGCAGCATTATGAAGATGTCCGATTTTTTTTTTTTTTTTTAAAAACATTTAAAATTCAAATTGTCTTGAGAACGGGATTCATCTAAAATTTATTCGCAGAGACTGATATTTAGCCGGCTGCTAATCGGAGCTGATTGCTCTTATACGCCGGCTTTATTCAACTTTCCAAAGGTTTGAGAACACAAAGGATGACATTTCGGGTGCCGGGCTCGAGTGTGTCATTAAAATGAGATTGAAGCAGGAACATTTGCACTTTCCGCAGAGAAAGCTTGGGTTTGTTAGGGAGATGGCGGCCGCGGCGGCGGAGGAGGGAGGGAGGGGAGGGGGGAGGGGAGGACGTGTCAGGGAGCCGGAGACTGAGCGTCTCCCCTTATTCTCTCCATTGAAGAGCGCCTGCTTTTAGATAACAGTGGGCCAGAAATAACGCCGTGCATTACTCTGACAGTATCTCTACACTCCTTTCACAGCACACAATTTACAGATATCGAGCTGATCTGGAAGTTTTTGATGCAGCTTTTGCTTTTTTTTCTTTTTTTCTTTTTTTTTTTTCTTTTAGGGTTTTTGCTGTTCCATATTTCTATCACTGTGCAGATGCAGAGATTCTGCCTCCAGTGGCTGTGCGTATGTCAGCACTCCAACCACTTAAAAAGAGGAGCTGCAGTCTTGCTCACATAAATTTGTAATAAAAACAATCTTTGCCATTCTGAAGCTTCCCTCCAACCACTTTGCATATTATTTTATATATACTGTGATTCTTTTTTTTTTTGCCAAATATGCTGCAGAAATTTCCCTCCACTGAGTCTGGCTGCAGCCATTTTAACCACTTCAATACCGGGCATTTTCACCCCCTTCCTGCCCAGGCCAAATTATCAGTTTTCAGCGCTGTCGCATTTTGAATGACAGTTGCGCGGTCATGCCACACTTTACCCAAATGAGTATTTTTATAATTTTTGTTCCCACAAATAGAGCTTTGGTGGTATTTGATCACCTCTGCGGTTTTTATTTGTTGTGCAATAAAAGAGTGAAAAAAAGTTTGAAAAAAAAATAAAATAAAACACACAATATTTAACTTCTTGCTATAATATCCCAATTGAAAAAAAAGAAATAAAACTAATATTTTCCTCAGTTTAGGCCGATATGTATTCTTCTACATATTTTTGGTTATATATAAAAAAAAAAAATTGGTTTGCGCAAGTTACATCGTTTACAAAATAGGGGATAGATTTATAGCATTTTTATTATTATTATTTTTTACTAGTAATGGCGGCGATCTGCGATTTTGATTGGGACTCCGACATTATGGCCGACACGTCGGACACTTTTGACACATTTTTGCCACCCCCATCAAATCATTCCCTGCATCTATTACCTTTTGTACCACCACCCCCTCCCTTTAGAATGTAAGCTCTACGAGTCGGACCCTCCTGTCTCTTCTGTATTGAACTGTACTGTACTTGTGCTGTCCCCCCCTCTACATTGTAAAGCGCTGCGTAAACTGTTGGCGCTATATAAATCGTGTATAATAATCATTATAATTTTTGGGACCATTGACATTTATACAATCAGTGCTCTAAAAATTAACTGATTACTGTGTAAATGTCACTGGCAGGAAAGGGGTTAACACTAGGGGGCGATCAAGGGGTTAAATGCGTTTCCTAGGGAGTGATTTTAACTATAGGGGAGGGGACTCACAAGGGGAGGAGACCGATCAGTGTTCCCCTGTACTGGGAGCACACCATCGGTCTCCTCTCCCCTGATAGGACGTGGATCTGTGTGCTTACACACACACACACACACACACACACACACACAGATCCACGTCCCAACTCTGTAACCGGCAATCGCGGGTGCCCAGCGGACATTGTGACCACAGGGCATCTGCACCGGCTCCCGATTGAGGCGGCTGGCGCGTGCCCCCCTAGATAGCCGGGAAGCCCAGAACGTCATATGATGCCCGCCCAGGATGGGAGATCCCTCCTGCGGATGTCATTTGACTATGGGGCGGGGTATGAAGTGATTAACTGTGGGCAGCTGAAGCTGCTGCCTGTTCACTTCCTGAATTTACACAGCCTATCCCACACCCACCTAGCAACTGTCCCCGAGCCACCCACCATCTATTACCTTTTGTACCACCACCCACTCCCTTTAGAATGTAAGCTCTACGAGCCGGGCCCTCCTGTCCCTTCTGTATTGAACTGTACTGTAATTGGGCTGTCCCCCCTCTACATTGTAAAGCGCTGCTTAACCACTTCAGCCCCGGACCAATTTGTAGCCAAAGGACCAGGCCCCTTTTTGCGATTCGGCACTGCGTCGCTTTAACTGACAATTGTGCGGTCGTGCGACGTGGCTCCCAAACAAAATTGGCGTCCTTTTTTTCCCACAAATAGAGCTTTCTTTTTGGTGGTATTTGATCGCCCCTGCGGTTTTTATTTTTTGCACTATAAACAAAAATAGAGCGACAATTTTGAAAAATGCTATATTTTTTACTTTTTGCTATAATAAATATCCCCAAAAAATATATAAAAAAACACAAATTTTTTTTCCTCAGTTTAGGCCGATACGTATAATTCTACATATTTTTGGTAAAAAAAATAATAAAAATCGCAATTAGCGATTGATTGGTTTGCGCAAAAGTTATAGCGTTTACAAAATAGGGGATAGTTTTATAGCATTTTTATTAATATTTTTTTTTTTTTACTAGTAATGGCGGCGATCAGCGATTTTTATTGTGACTGCGACATTATGGCGGACACATCGGACATTTTTGACACATTTTTGGGACCATTGTCATTTATACAGAAATCAGTGCTATTTAAATGCACTGATTCCTGTATAAATGACACTGGCAGTGAAAGAGTTAACCACTAGGGGGCGGGGAGGGGTTATGGGCTGTGACGTGTGTTTTTTTTTTTTTTACATTAGGGGGCGGGGCTGACGTCAGACGTCACTGATCGGCTTTCCCGATGACAGGGAACAGCCGATCAATGGACAGGCAGTGTAGGAAGCGCGGGGAGAGATTTGTTTACACAGACCTCTCCCCGTTCTTCAGCTCTGTGACCTGATCGCGGGACACCAGCGGCGATCGGGTCCGCTGGTCCCGCGGCCACGGAGATCCCGACCGGGTCGCGAGCGCGTCGCCGCACGCGCGCGACCCACGGCTAGGCTCTTAAAGGGCCACGTACAGGTACGTGGTTTTGCCTAGCCGTGCCATTCTGCCGACGTATATCGGCGTGAGGCGGTCAGGAAGCGGTTAAACTGCTGGCGCTAAATAAATCGTGTATAATAACAACACTACACAGAGGCACACCTCCAGCTCTTATTGGCCTCTTATGACTGATCCCCCCCCCCCCCTCCCTTCCTGGCAAACTCTCACAAGAGTGAGAGCTGTGTATGATGTCATAAGCCTGGGCTAATGACCAGACAAGAAACAGGAAGTGGGCTGTATAAGGTGTTTACTGGCAGAAAAAACATGTTTTACTATCCAAAGTCAAAACAACAACAAGGGCAGAAGATTTGAGGGAAAGATGAAAAAAATTACTGAAGTTCCCCTTTAAGAACCGCCCCACATACATTTACTGCGGCAGTCCGGCCCATAAGCGCGAAATCACGTACCTGTACGAGATTCTCGTTGTCAGCTCTGGGGCGCACGCCAGCCCCCTCCGAGCTATGCTCCCGCTGTGATTGGACACAGCGGGAGCCAATCAGCCGGTCTGATCATTTGTAGGAGACACAGAACAGCGGTCTGCCTATGTAAACAAGGCAGACTGCTCTTCTGTCACAGAGGGAGAGAGAGATCTTGTGTTTCTCAGATGTCTCTCTTCCTCCAGTCAGTCCATCCCCCACACAGTAAGAAAGCACACAAGTAACACAGTTTACCTTTTGATTGCCCCTTGATGTTAACTCCTTTCCTGCCAGTGTCATTTATACAGTGAAAGTGCATTTTTTTTTTCTTTTAGCACTGATCACTGCATTAGTGTCACTGGTGCCCAAAAAGTGTCATTTAGGTGTCCCATTTGTCCGCTGCAATGTCGCAGTCCCGCTAAAAAAATCGCTGCCATTACTAGTAAAAAAAAAATTTATAAATAAAAATATCCCATAGTTTGTTGACACTATAACTTTTGTGCAAACCAATCAATATACGCTTTTTATGATTTAATTTACCAAAAAATATGTAGCAGAATAAATGGTTCGAGTTACTAAACGTCGGCCTTGAAACCTTAAATGACTTGAAGATCTGCAAAGGAGTGGGACAAAATCCCTCCTGAGATGTGCAAACCTGGGGGGGCAACTACAAGAAACGTCTGACCTCTGATTGCCAACAAGGGTTCCTTCACCAAGTACCAAGTCATGTTTTGCGAAGGGGGGTCAAATACTTATTTCACTCATTAAAATGGAAATCAATTTATAACTTTTTTTGAAATGCGTTTTTCTGGATATTTTTGTTGTCATTCTGTCCCTCACTGATAAAATAAACCGACCATTAAATAGACTGATCATTTTTTTTTGTCAGTGGGCAAATGTACAAAATCAGCAGGGGATCAAATACTTTTTTCCCCTCAATGTAGATAGGAAAGCAAATAATATTTACTTGTTTTAAACTTTATTTTTTCCTTTTACATTTCTTAAAATGGTGTCTCCCCCTAAAAAAATTGAAATTTTTTTTTTTCTTTTTTACATACCTCTAAATGCCTGTTGCTATGGGGTCCTTCGTAGTCTGCCTCCTGTGTAGCCTCGGCTGGTGACATCACTTCCCCTCAGTGCAGGAAGGGCTCCCCAGTCATCTGGGACCTGTCACGTATCCCAGATGACTGTGCGGCCAATCACGGCATCTGCAGTATTTGTAGCTGGTGACTTTAACATTTTTTTAATTTTTTTTTTTTTTTTTTTAGGGATACACCTCTTTAAAGAGGAGGGCCCACAAAAAAAAAAAATTAAGTCAGCAGCTACAAATACTGCAGCTGCTGACTTTTAATAATCAGACACTTGCGGGGGGAACGAGGCGCCCCCTTATTCCCCGCTCCGCTCGCGGTGCCGGTATTCTTAATGTGGGCACCCGGCTGTGGCTTCACAGCCGGACACCCACTGCGCATGCGCGAGCGGCGCCGTGATTCGACGCTCACTCATCTGGGACACGCGACAGGTCCCAGATGACTGTGCGGTGCCTAGGGGAAGTGACGTCAGTGCCCGGGCACTAAAGGTGGCAGACTACGAGGGACCCCCTATCAACAGGCATTTAGAGGCAAGTAAAACATTTTTTTTTTTTCCCCAATAATTTTTTTTAGGATTTTTAAGACAATTTTTTTTTTTGGTGGCAACACCACTTTAAGTTACTTAGTTTTTTTTGCCTAGGAAAATAATGTCATACCTCCCATGAGTCTTCAGGAGAGGGGGGGGGGGGGGTTCTCATATAAAGCACACCCTATCCTGCATGCATGCAAGGGCAGATGAATTCCAGGAAGTAAATACTACATTAATCATTTGCCCTTACTCAAGATGGCCAGCAGCAGCAGCATTTTTAGGACTACTTAGGTTTTAGCTGAAATTCTACTGTAACCCTTTCGCTGCCAGAGCAGTTTTTGCACACATGCTTAAAAAAAAAAAAAAT
Source organism: Lithobates sylvaticus (assembly GCA_028564925.1). Taxonomy (NCBI): domain Eukaryota; kingdom Metazoa; phylum Chordata; class Amphibia; order Anura; family Ranidae; genus Lithobates; species Lithobates sylvaticus. The sequence goes on along the minus strand of CM053026.1, from coordinate 34,569,600 downwards.
CACTTTAGGCTTAAGGACTACATAACCCCCGAAAACATATATATTCTGAAAGCAGACACCCTAGAGAACAAAATAGTGATAGTTCTAATTTTTTGTGTTACACGATATTACCGCAAAGGTTTAGGAAATGCAAAATTCCAGTAAAATATACGCTAAAGTTAATTCTAGGGCACAAAAATGCTAACAAAAAAAAATACCCAGTTTTTTGGGTAAAATATAAAAAAGACGAGGTTGTATCGAGTAGATGGATACCAAACATGTCAAACCCTAAGTTTGCGTGTGCATTACATTCTTTCCTGGGAATGCTGGCCGGGCACACCGAGAGGCGGACCTGGAAGTGACGTTAAACACGTTGCTTTCTGGGTCAGCAACAAAAGAGGGGAGGAGAGCGGATGTGGGTCCTCTCTTCCCAGCAGCACCCATGTCGGTCCCGGGGGCCCACAGAGTGACAGGAAGTGGTTTCCAAGTGACTACAAGAGATCCGCAGCATTGAAATGCAAAAAATTTGAGAAAATGAACTTTGTACTCACCGTAAAATCCTTTCCCCCCCATTGAAGGGCACAGCTTGATCATAATAAAACAATGTTGTTTTTAATGCCACCTGCAGGAGAAATTGTGTCCATGCCTCCTGTAGGCAGCAGTATAACCCAACGTTTGTTATGATCGGGACCCTTTAAATGTATTGGAGGCACTCCAGTCTATCAAAGCAGTCCTGTAGCTTAATGAAGTTCTGATCATACAGAGTGGTGTGGACACAATAATAGCCCCCGCATTGGAGTCAGCAGATTTAATAACAACCTCAATTCACAAAATGTGTAGCGCCAAAAAATTAACGTGAGTAACAAACAAAAATGTAAATATAAAGTCCAAATACACAAATGAAAACTAAATAAAATGTGTTTTCGTTTATGTGTTTTTAGACTTTATATTATATTTTTTTTTCACTTTATATCACTGTTTGTTAGTCATGTTAATTTTTTGGTGCTACACATTGTAAATATTATTTATAAATCAGTTATATTGCTTATCTGTACCAGCGGCCACTTCAGCGCACAGATATGTCTTTTTAATAATAACCCCCAGCATTGGTGTCAGCAGAATAAATAACCCCCAGCATTGGTGTCAGCAGAATAAATAACCCCCTGCATTGGCATCAGTGGGCGCAATAATAACCCCTACATTGTGTCAGTGGGCACAATAACAACCCCAGCATTGGCATCAGTGGGCACACTAACAACCCCGGCATTGGCATCAGTGGGCACACTAACAACCCCGGCATTGGCATCAGTGGGCACACTAACATCCCCGGCATTGGCATCAGTGGGCACACTAACAACCCCGGCATTGGCATCAGTGGGCACACTAACAACCCCGGCATTGGCATCAGTGGGCACACTAACAACCCCGGCATTGTGTCAGTGGGCACACTAACAACCCCGGCATTGTGTCAGTGGGCACACCAACAACCCCGGCATTGTGTCAGTGGGCACACCAACAACCCCGGCATTGTGTCAGTGGGCACACCAACAACCCCGGCATTGTGTCAGTGGGCACACTAACAACCCCGGCATTGTGTCAGTGGGCACACTAACAACCCCGGCATTGTGTCAGTGGGCACACTAACAACCCCGGCATTGTGTCAGTGGGCACACTAACAACCCCGGCATTGTGTCAGTGGGCACACTAACAACCCCGGCATTGTGTCAGTGGGCACACTAACAACCCCGTCATTGTGTCAGTGGGCACACTAATAACCCCTTCAGTGGGCACAATAATAACCCCCAGCATTGGTATCAGTGGGCACAATAATAACCCCCAGCATTGGTATTAGTGGGCACAATAATAACCCCCAGCATCGGGTGTACGTAAACACAATAGAAGCCCCCCCGCAGCCCCCTACCCTCCATCCACCGATGATCATGGTAATGAAACCTAACCCCCCTCCCACTGGCGATAACCACGGGCCATCACACCCTCCTGTGCCGCTCTCTTGCTCCCCCAGGCTGGGACTTCTCTTGTACTGTGTACTTATCTCATTCCAGAGCACTAAGTGGCCTTTCTGTTCGCTGTGTCCTTCCTTTTTTGGATGGTGGGTTTACAACCACTTTAATGGCATTCCAGTCTTAGTCTGTAGGGGTCAATATTGGGTTGGTCCACCCTTTGCAGCTATAACAGCTTCAACTCTTCTGGGAAGGCCGTCCACAAGGTTTAGGAGTGTGTCTATGGGAATGTTTGACCATTCTTCCAGAAGGGCATTGGTGAGGTCAGGCACTGATGTTGGATGAGAAGGCCTGGCTCGCAGTCTCCCCTCTCAATACCAAAGGTGTTCTAATGGTGTTGAGGTCAGGACTCTGTGCAGGCCAGTCAAGTTCCTCCACCCCAAACTTGCTCATCCATGTCTTTATGGACCTTGCTTTGTGCACTGGTGTGCAGTCATGTTGGAACAGGAAGGGACCATCCCCGAACTGTTTCCACAAAGTTGGGAGCATAAAATTGTCCAAAAATGTCTTGGTATGCTGACGCCTTAAGACCCCTTTCACACTGCGGGCGTTTTTCTGGCGCTAAAAATAGCACCTGAAAAAAGCGTCTCCATTCACCTAAATTCTCCACTCACGAGGGCTTTCACACTGGAGCGGTGCGCTGGCAGGGCATCAGAAAAAGTCCTGCTAGCAGCTTCTTTGGAGCGGTGAAATCAATGGGACAGCGCTGCAATACCGGCCGAGGTTTGCGGGCAGATTTAACCCCTTTTCGTCCACTAGCGGGGGGGGGGGTTAAAACCGCCCCCACTAGCGGCCGAATAGCGTCGCTAAAACGATGGTAAAGTGGCGCTAAAAGTAGCGCAGATTTACCACTCCCGCCCTAGGCGGCTGGGTGTGAAAGGGGTCCAAGAGTTCCTTTCACTGGAACCAAGGGGCAAAGCCCAACCCCTTAATAACAACCCCCCACCATAATCCCCGCCTCCACTAAATGATTTGGACCAGTGCACAAAGCAAGGTCCATAAAGACATGGATGAGTGAGTTTGGGGTGAAGGAAAATGACTGGCCTGTACAGAGTCCTGACCTCAACCCAATACAACACCTTTGGGATGAATGAGAGCGGAGACTGTGAGCCAGGCCTTCTCATCCAACATCAGTGCCTGACTTCACAAATGATCTTCTGGAAGAATGGTCAAACATTCCCATAGACACCCTCCTAAACCTTGTGGACGGCCTTCCCAGAAGAGTTGAAGCTGTTATAGCTGCAAAGGGTGGAGCCAACTCAATATTGAACCCTACGGACTAAGACGCCATAAAAGTTCATGTGCGTGTAAAGGCAGGCGTCCCAATACTTTTGGTAATATAGTGTATGCATTTCATATGTGAATCTAGCCGTTTGCCTGGAGCTTTAAAGAACAGAATAAAAAATTGCAGTGGCGCTCTGGTGCTGACTTTGTATGTGCCGGAACGCTCGTATTCCCGCTCTGCACATTGGTACGGACCGCTCTCTACATCCAACAAACATTATCTGCCCCTCCGCAGAGGCGAGACGATTTGCATAATTGATTCGACCATTAAAATGTCCATTCTACTGTATTAGGAAATATACAGTGTGCTAATTGCTCTTCATTAGGAAGCCGCGCTCGGCTCCCCGCTGCCCCGCTGAGTACTTCAGAGATTCCGCGCCGCTTACACGACCCGCAGGCCTGTGCGACACGCTGGGAGTAGAGGGGGGGGGCTGGATCAGAGCTGGAGGTGGAAGACAGCTGTGTTATTACACCTGGGGGGGGGGGGGGGGGGGGGGGGGGTCAGCTGTGTTATTACACCTGGGGGGGGGGGGGGGGGTCAGCTGTGTTATTATACCTGGGGGGGGGGGATCAGCTGTGTTATTACACCTGGGGGGGGGATCAGCTGTGTTATTACACCTGGGGGGGGGGGGGGATGGGGGGGGGGGGGGGGGGGGTCAGCTGTGTTATTACACCTGGGGGGGGGGGGGGGGGGTCAGCTGTGTTATTACACCTGGGGGGGGGGGGGGGGTCAGCTGTGTTATTACACCTGGGGGGGGGGGGGGGTCAGCTGTGTTATTACACCTGGGGGGGGGGGTCAGCTGTGTTATTACACCTGGGGGGGGGGGGGGTCAGCTGTGTTATTACACCTGGGGGGGGGGGTCAGCTGTGTTATTACACCTGGGGGGGGGGGGGTCAGCTGTGTTATTACACCTGGGGGGGGGGGGTCAGCTGTGTTATTACACCTGGGGGGGGGGGGGTCAGCTGTGTTATTACACCTGGGGGGGGGGGGGGATCAGCTGTGTTATTACACCTGGGGGGGGGGTCAGCTGTGTTATTACACCTGGGGGGGGGGGCAGCTGTGTTATTACACCTGGGGGGGGGGGTCAGCTGTGTTATTACACCTGGGGGGGGGATCAGCTCACCTGATGGGAAGGGACGCTCCCGGCTCCAAGGTCAGACAGAGAACGGTTCAGCTTGTCCTGTTGCTCGGACAGGTACTTCTGGTACAGGCTCAGCATCTCCTGGCACTCCCGGTACTGCTGCTGCAGAGGTGGAAGGGACGGTTAAGGAAAATTCTGAAATAAGTTTAACATGCGGCCCGCAACAATATGGAACAGCAAATCTAGACATACACACACACACACAATGCAATAGTCTTAAAGTGGACCTGTCTTCAGGTATAGAGTCCATACTTGGTCAGTGTACCACTTACAGGTATTTAGATCTCATTAGGTACACAGTACTGACAATGCCTTTATCTGCTTCTCTCACCAGGATGGCGCCATCTTTGTTCAGACCTCACCCTGTGCACACCATATTGCCCATTTGCCTAGGAACACCCCCCACCTACCTTCAGAATGATATCCACCCATCAAGGCATTTTGATATTTGCTCCTGTCTCTTTAAAGCCTCCATAGAAGTCTATTGCAAAGCAAACTTGAAGCCCCACCAAGGGCTCGGCGAAGCCCCATTAAGGGCTCGGCGAAGCCCCATTAAGGGCTCGGCGAAGCCCCATTAAGGACTCGCCGAAGCCCCATTAAGGACTCGCCGAAGCCCCATTAAGGACTCGCCGAAGCCCCATTAAGGACTCGCCGAAGCCCCATTAAGGACTCGCCGAAGCCCCATTAAGGACTCGCCGAAGCCCCATTAAGGACTCGCCGAAGCCCCACCAAAAGGCTCGCCGAAGCCCCACCAAAAGGCTCGCCGAAGCCCCACCAAAAGGCTCGCCGAAGCCCCACCAAAAGGCTCGCCGAAGCCCCACCAAAAGGCTCGCCGAAGCTCCAACAAAAGGCTCGCCGAAGCTCCAACAAAAGGCTCGCCGAAGCTCCAACAAAAGGCTCGCCGAAGCCCCACCAAAAAGGCTCGCCGAAGCCCCACCAAAAAGGCTCGCCGAAGCCCCACCAAAAAGGCTCGCCGAAGCCCCACCAAAAAGGCTCGCCGAAGCCCCACCAAAAAGGCTCGCCGAAGCCCCACAAAAAGGCTCGCCGAAGCCCCACCAACAAGGCTCGCCGAAGCCCCACCAAAAAGGCTCGACGAAGCCCCACCAAAAAGGCTCGACGAAGCCCCACCAAAAAGGCTCGCCGAAGCCCCACCAAAAGGCTCGCCGAAGCCCCACCAAAAGGCTCGCCGAAGCCCCACCAAAAGGCTTGTCGAAGCCCCACCAAAAGGCTTGTCGAAGCCCCACCAAAAGGCTTGTCGAAGCCCCACCAAAAGGCTCGTCGAAGCCCCACCAAAAGGCTCGTCGAAGCCCCACCAAAAGGCTCGCCGAAGCTCCAACAAAAGGCTCACTGAATCCCCACCGAAGGCTTATCAAAGCCTCAAGCAAAAGCAAGTGTAAACAGGACTGTAAGCATTTTATTTAGTGACAGGAGCTTTGACTGCGGTTCAGAGAGCTTTAACAAAGCTTGTTTTGAAGCAAGTGTAATCGAGCCCTTAATATCTCCTAAATGTGCAGAGTTTAGGAGATAATTACATTACTGGCAGCCGGTGACATCACTGGCGCATGCACTACGAAGGAACTGCCACCAGTGCCATTCTTTCAGAGCCCTGTGCCGTGAATGGTGGCTAATGCACGGGAGTGACATCATCGTGGTTCTGGCCAGTCACGGAGCTGCAGCCTGCGAACCCGGAAGCAAGACAGGTGAAAATGGAAGCGGCTGCACTGTTGACATCGCGGCGCTGGAACAGCTTAGTTTTAAGGTTTCATATAATATGCTAGTATGCCATGCATGCTAGCACATTATAAGTTTACCTTGCAGGGAAGAAGAAAAAAAAAAAAAAAAAAACGTATACAACCGCTGGATGAGGAGTACTAAGGCATTGTGATGTGATGTTTTCAGGAAGCCTTATACAGCACCCTGCAAGCCCCTCCCACCAGACATGATCTGCCTGCATTACATAAAGAAGCACAGAGACCCAATAATGACATCACAGCCCACATAAATGCGTACCGGAAGGTAAACAAAGCTCTGTCGAGAGTGTTGCACGCTCCTTGCACGGGTACCGGCGGCTAACGGAAAGCTCCCAATCTCTGCCTGCGATTGGAAGCTTTCCGATCATGTGACTGCTGTGACAGCCAATCAAATGATTGGAAACCCCGCCCCCAGCATCAAAAACCTCGGGCAGCGCCAGCGTTGGGGGGGATAAAGTATACGTAAACCCTCACCTTGTAAAACAACCCACTCCGGTTAAAAATCAAGATGAAAGGGAAAACATTTGCATATAGATATATTATGCATCTCAGCCCCCGGAAGATTTGGCTGCTCAATGACCAGGCCATTTTTTTGCGATACGGCACTGCGTCGCTTTAAATTACAACTGCGCGGTCGTGCGATGTTTCACCCAATCAAAATTTAGGTCTCCCCCCCCCCCCACAAATAGAGCTTTCTTTTGGTGGTATGTTTGATCACATCTGCGGTTTTTTGATTTTTGGTGCTATAAACAAAAAAGCAACAATTTTGAAAAAAAAAAAAAAAAAAAAACAATATTTTGTACATTTTACTAGAATATATATCCCCAATTTATTTTTTTTTTTTTAAAAAGCTAATTTTTCCTCAGTTTAGGTCAATATGTATTCTTCTACATATTTTCGAAAAAAATAAAAAAATCGTAATAAGTGTATATTGATTGGTTTGCGCAAAATTTATAGCGTGTACAAAATAGGGGATAGATTTATGGATTTTTTATTTTTTTTTACTAATAATGGCGGCGATATGCGATTTATATTGGGACTGCGACATTACAGCGGACACATCGGACACTTTTGACACCATTTTGGGACCATTGTCATTTATACAGCGATCAGTCCTATAAAAATGCACTGATTACTGTGTAAATGACACTGGCAGGGAAGGGGTTCACCACTAAGGGGCGATGAAGGGGTTAAGTGTGTTCTAGGGAGTGATTCTAACTGTGGCGGGGGGGGGGGCTTCCACAGAGAGCAGTGATCTGTCATGTCACAAGGCAGAACGGGGAAGAACGGGGAAATGCCTTGTTCACATAGGCACTGCCCCGATCTGCGCCTCCGTGACACGATCGCCGGGAGATGTGCAGACATAGAGTCCACCGGTCCTGGTCACCCTGTACACGGCGCCCGCTAGCCCCGCCAATTAAAGGAGACATACAGGTACGGCCATTTGCCCACCGCTACCATTGTGCTAGCGTATAAATCGGCGCGCAGCGGTCGGCAAGTGGTAAAAAAATAAATAACCCCCCCCCCCTTTTTTTTTATAAGTCATCCCATTCCCTTTGTTCTCAGCTGCATAAGAGCTGGGAGAGGAGAAACAGCAGCTCACTGGTCCTCCTAGTGAATGGCTGTACAGGGGAGGGGGGGGGACAAGTCAGATCATTGGAGGAGAGAAGGCTGAGCTCCCAGCATAGCTAGAGAACTCACCACAATGTGCTCTCCTGTCTAGCATGGTCAGTTTTTAATAGGAAAGCAGAGGAACTTTCAGGAACACATGCAGTGGATGGGGCCAGCTGCTTTCCACAGAAACATACCCTTTTTTTCCCACATTTCACTTCCAAAAGCAAAGCGAGTGATGTAGTGTATACTATGAACGCGTAATATATAAAAAAAAAATTTATTATATATATATATATATATTATATATATATATATATATATATAAATATATATATATATATATATATATATATATATATATATATACACACACACACACATCCTACCAATCTGACAGGTGGGATAGATGACAGGGCACCTACATGGGAGGCACACAGCATGCTACGCTGTACTGCCTGCGTCCCCCCCGGCAGGAACGCGTCGAAGGTGAGAGCTGTCTTTTTTCGCGGCGCTCTCCTTTAATTTCATGTTTGCAACAAATTTTCGAATGTAAAAAAAAAAAGGAAAAAAAATAAAATAAAATGAACGCGGCGTAATTCAGCTGTCATTTCCTCCAATTGCTCATAATTGTAACTATAAAAAAGATAATTTTCAGCCATATGTGCATCTGTACAGACAGCGAGTGGACAATTCCACCGAGAGGCACGCTGAACCAAACACGCCCTCTAGTGGCCAGAGATCAGCATGAGCTCGAACAAGGCGACCGGGAGGAGTCGGTTTGGGGAGAAAAAAAAATAAAATAATAAAAAAAAAAAAAATACCAACAACAAATAATTGATTTTAATGTGAGAATTACGCTTCAAAAGCGTCTTTCATCACTTACGCGATGATGTATGCAAAACATCTCGGGGGGGTTTGGAGATGAAGGAGAAAAGTAGAAGAACGGTTTTGATGGAGAACAATGGGGTGTATTTTAGCAGCTGGAAGGCCTGCAGTAGTCTGGACCTGTAAACAGAGCAATCTATACACAGCAGCTGCTGCTTATGCTGGGCTGAGAGATAGTTATCCACTTAGATCTACAGAGATTGCGTTTTATCTCGCTGCAGCTGGTACAGTTCGCCCATTTCCTGGCGATGCGGCCGGCACTTTTGTTTGTCTGCAGCCCGCCGCAGCGGTTCAATGTCCAGCTGCTGACATCCAGCGCACATCTGGGTCCAGCTGCAGCCACCCTACAAGCATCTGTGCCCAGCGCCTGTGTCCTGCCCAGGACCCGGCCCATTGTGCAATCAGTCCTGACAGATGCCAGTAGGTGGCGATGGAGGGATATGATGGCACCCCCACCAAGGGCTCATTCACACAAGCAGCCAAGAAGGCGCTAAAACCAGGAGACTGAGCCACGATTTTACCAACCCGACTGCCTACCTGAACACTAATATGTAGCCACTTAGGGCTGTACACATGCCGCTGCACTGTGCTTCGCATGACCAATGATCTCCAAGTTCTCATTTTTCTCAGAGCAGAGATCTAGGACTCAGTCACCGCTCTGCTCCTCAAACACTCACTGGAGTACCAGGGCAGGAGAGGGGGGCGGGGAGTACCAGAGCAGGAGGGGGGGGCGGGGAGTACCAGAGCAGGAGGGGGGGGGGCGGGGAGTACCAGAGCAGGAGGGGGGGGCGGGGAGTACCAGAGCAGGAGGGGAGTGGCGGGGAGTACCAGAGCAGGAGGGGAGGGGCGGGGAGTACCAGAGCAGGAGGGGAGGGGCGGGGAGTACCAGAGCAGGAGGGGGGGCGGGGAGTACCAGAGCAGGAGGGGGCGGGTAATACCAGAGCAGGAGGGGGGGTGGGGAGTACCAGAGCAGGAGGGGGGATACCAGGACAGGAGGGGGGGCGGGGGGGGAGCAGGAGGGGGGATACCAGGACAGGTGGGGTGGGCGGGGAGTACCAGGGCAGGAGGGGGACGGGGAGTACCAGGGCAGGGGGGGGGGGGACTTCCAGGGCAGGGGGGGGGGGGGCAAGCACAGCTGGCTCTTAGCCATAATCCCTAAAGCCCATAAAGTATTACCAGAGCAGGAGGGGGGGCGGGGAGTACCAGAGCAGGAGGGGGGGCGGGAAGTACCAGAGCAGGAGGGGGGGCGGGGAGTACCAGAGCAGGAGGGGGGGCGGGGAGTACCAGAGCAGGAGGGGGGGCGGGGAGTACCAGAGCAGGAGGGGGGGCGGGGAGTACCAGAGCAGGAGGGGGGCGGGGAGTACCAGAGCAGGAGGGGGGGTGGGGAGTACCAGAGCAGGAGGGGGGGGGGGCGGGGAGTACCAGGGCAGGAGGGGGGGGGGGGGGCGGGGAGTACCAGGGCAGGAGGGGAGGGGGGACTTCCAGGGCAGGGGGGGGCAAGCACAGCTGGCTCTTAGCCATAATCCCTAAAGCCCATAAAGCATTACCAGAGCAGGAGGGGGGGGCGGGGAGTACCAGAGCAGGAGGGGGGGGGGGAAGTACCAGAGCAGGAGGGGGGGGGGGGAAGTACCAGAGCAGGAGGGGGGGCGGGGAGTACCAGAGCAGGAGGGGGGGCAGGGAGTACCAGAGCAGGAGGGGGGGCAGGGAGTACCAGAGCAGGAGGGGGGGCAGGGAGTACCAGAGCAGGAGGGGGGGGGGAGCGGGGAGGAGTCGGGGGTGGGGGGGGCGGGGAGTACCAGAGCAGGAGGGGGGGCGGGGAGTACCAGAGCAGGAGGGGGGGCGGGGAGTACCAGAGCAGGAGGGGGGGGGGAAGTACCAGAGCAGGAGGGGGGGGGGGGAGTACCAGGGCAGGTGGGGTGGGCGGGGAGTACCAGGTCAGGAGGGGGGGGCGGGGAGTACCAGGGCAGGAGGGGAGGGGGGACTTCCAGGGCAGGAGGGGGGGCAAGCACAGCTGGCTCTTAGCCATAATCCCTAAAGCCCATAAAGCATTACAAGAGCAGGAGGGGGGGCGGGGAGTACCAGAGCAGGAGGGGGGGGGGGCGGGGAAGTACCAGAGCAGGAGGGGGGGGAAGTAGCAGAGCAGGAGGGGGGGCGGGGAGTACCAGAGCAGGAGGGGGGGCGGGGAGTACCAGAGCAGGAGGGGGGGCGGGGAGTACCAGAGCAGGAGGGGGGGCGGGGAGTACCAGAGCAGGAGGGGAGGGGGGACTTCCAGGGCAGGGGGGGGGGGGGGGGGGGGGGGGGGGGGCAAGCACTGCTGGCTCTTAGCCATAATCCCTAAAGCCCATAAAGCATTACCAGAGCAGGAGGGGGGGGGGGCGGGGAGTACCAGAGCAGGAGGGGGGGGGGCGGGGAAGTACCAGAGCAGGAGGGGAGGGGGGGGGAAGTACCAGAGCAGGAGGGGGAGGGGGGTGCCAGAGCAGGAGGGGGGGCGGGGGGTGCCAGAGCAGGAGGGGGGGCGGGGGGTGCCAGAGCAGGAGGGGGGGGGGGGGAGTACCAGAGCAGGAGGGGGGGCGGGGAGTACCAGAGCAGGAGGGGGGGGGGGGGGGAGTACCAGAGCAGGAGGGGGGGCGGGGAGTACCAGGGCAGGAGGGGGGGGCAGGGAGTACCAGGTCAGGAGGGGGGGCGGGGAGTACCAGGTCAGGAGGGGGGGGGGCGGGGAGTACCAGGTCAGGAGGGGGGGGGGGGCGGGGAGTACCAGGTCAGGAGGGGGGGGGGCGGGGAGTACCAGGGCAGGAGGGGAGGGGGGACTTCCAGGGCAGGAGGGGGGGCAAGCACAGCTGGCTCTTAGCCATGCGCTCAGTGGCAGAGCCAGCTGTCAATCAGGCAGCCAGGTGGATCCCGACAACATTGTTGGGATCCTTCCAGAGCCTGGAGCAGCTCTGCCCTGTTGGCTGATGGACTCTGGGTCACATGGTCTGCTAATTGCACATCCCTGCTCTATACTATGGATCTTCGCTTCCTCCACCTCTCCTCCTGCTTCTTCATAATCACCATGAGAAAAAAAAAAAAGCCCTGCTCCTCTACCACCTCCCCACCAGTTATTTGAATACAAGTCATCAGGGAAGCAAAAAGGCCACCACCACAAAGACAGTGAAGATCAATACGTTTGCATTCAGTAATAATGAAAAAGACCACGTCTTATACTGGTGATTGCGCCAACACCCCCCCCCCCCCCCCCCCCCCCCCCCCCCCCCCCCCCCCCCCCCCCCCCCCCCAAATTGTCTTTTTTTGGGCACAGCTCCCACAGCACAGGTCCTCTTTAGGAGTGTTTGTTTTTGGAGATGAAAGCTCCACTAAAGGGCTGCCGCCATTAAACCCAGCATATCACCAAAACCTCACCACCTGTGCATTGGGTGGGGGAGGAAGGTACAAACCCGCTTGACATAAAATGATTAAACAGTGCAACTAATAGTAAAAAAAAAAAAAAAAAGTTGCACAAGGTTAGCGAACAATAATCGCAGCTCTATACACGCCACTTATAAAAGGATCTTTCTGCTTTTGCGCTGAATGATCCCTGAGCAGCACAGCAACGAAGTACCATGAGGTCCATTGTACAGCGTATGATCCATCCGGCCCGGAATTTACAGCCACGCTTCCTCACCTAAGTGACTGTTTGGCTCCAGCATAGACCCGTCACTCGGCGCCGTACAAAGCGCAGCTAGACCGTCTTCTCCAACCAGCCTATAGGTTGGTGCGTTTTCGAAGCATTCCAATAAAAAATTCATTATGAAGTAATTAACTGGTTAATTATTTATGTAAAAGTCCTCCTTTCTTTGTATGCAGGAGATTGGCCCCATTATTTACAGATAACGCGGCGGGGAAGGTTCGTGTGAGGTGGCTCGAGCGCGCCCCCCCCCCCCCCCGGTACGTCAGCACCTGAGCGATAAAAGCCAGGGCACGGAAAGTGTCATTTCTCCATCAAGTATTAGTATTCACCGAAGAGCGTTTACTAAGATTTCCCTCCGGACAAAGCGGGAGAAGAGAGATAGACTCCGGTAATCTTCCCTCCACACCTGCCGAGTATTATTGTCACTCTGTTATAGAGCGCCAGGCTGATACGGGGAGCCAGAAACATTATACCCCCCCCCCCCCCCGCCACATCACCATTTACATCCGAGGACGACACAGAACGTCCGGGAACGGCGTGAAGAAACGCTAGGAGTCCGATTTCACCAACAAAAATGTCGCAGGACGTCATGAAAACAGTAGACATGTGCAATTCGTTTCGTTTTTTTTCGTTTTTTGTTTTTTTTTAGTTATTTTCGTACGAATGAACGAATCGTTCGAATCGTACGAATCCGAAAAACAAGGAAAACCCGAAAAAAACGAATTAGAAACAACGAATGTACTAATGAAGAAAATCCGAAAAATGAAAACGAACAAAAAAATTCGTACATTTGTAACTTTTTTTTTTTTTTTTGTTGAATTGGTAATTTTCCGTGTCCCTTACAATGGTGCTGCTTAACGTGCTTCGAATGGATTGAACCAAAAAATTCGTACATTTGTAACTTTTTTTTTCGATTCGCAACTTTTTTTTTTTCGATTCGTAACTTTATTTCGATTCGTAACTTTTTTTTTTCGATTCATAAATTATTAAAATGTAATAATAGCATACACATTACATAAAATTATGAATTATGCTCCGATTACGAATTTACGAATGTACGAATAAATACGAATGCGTCCGAAAATTTAACTAACGAAAAACAAATCAACGAAAAAATAACTCTTACGAATGTACGAATCGTTACGAGTCAGCGGAAACGAAAAAAAAAAAAAACAAATTTTTTGTTGCGCACATGTCTAGAAAACAGGCGAAGAACTCCAAACCGAGGGTCAGATCTTCCTTTACATTTGCAGCATCTCTTGCCACCACCTTGGTGGATTTGCTTTTGAGAGGGCAGCTGGCAGACTATATGTCGCCTCCTCACAACCTGTTTTAAGCCTTAAAAATCCTGAACCACAACCTCAATCATTGAACGCAGTTGCACAGAGTTTTTGAGTATAATTTTTTTTGCCGCAGAATGTGCACCAGATCCTCTTAGCTGCTGTGCTGGGTTTGGGAGAGACGGCGCTAAAACCGCAGCTCAACCACCTATTGTTTAACACGCGCATTCCCACAAATTACAAACTTCGTAGGCAAGCTTTGTCTTTTTTGCGAGTGCGGAGAGGCAGGTGGATGACGTCACGCGTTCCACCTCAGCCAATCGGAGGATACAAAGCTTCCTGTGAATAGCCAAGCAGCACTGAGCCCAATTTTGTTCCTGGAGCATGATGGGAAGTCCCCGTCCCACTTTACCCGAGCTCGCTCTTGATCCAGCGCTGAGCATGGCGGCGGCAGCAGCAGCCCTTCTCCTCTCTTACAGGATTGGCTGAGAGCAGCAGGCTCCTGTTGCGGTCAGTCAAGAACCTGCGAGCATAGAGCGCGGGGGGGGGGGTTGAGCCAAAATGTGCGCAAAGCAGGGAATAAAACCCCCTTAGACCCCTTTCACACTGGGGCGGTGGGTGCGTCGGCCAATTTTGTGGCGCTATTCTGCCGCTAGCGGGGCGCTTTTACCCCCCGCGCTAGCGGCCATGAAAGGCTTAAAACCACGGCAAAGCGCGGCTGCAGCAGCGATATGCTGGCGGTATAGCCGCGCTGCCCAGACTTTTTTTAGCATCTTGTCAGCGCACCCGACTGCCACGCTGCCCCGACTTTTTTTAGCATCCTGCCAGTGCACCGTTCCAGTGTGAAAGCGGAGACAGAAGCGGCTCTTTCAGGGCGCTTTGCAGGCGCTATTTCCAGCACTGTAGCGCCTGCAAAGCGCCCCAGTGTGAAAGGGGTCTTAGTAAAAGCAGCACACATACAGTACACAAAACACTGGTTAGGCACACATTTAACCCTTTGCTCACCCCTAGATGTTTAACCGATAGCCGACCAGCCGTCGCAGTTATACTGCGGCAGGTTGGCACGGCTGCGGAAATCGCCATAGGTATACGTCGCTCCTTTAAGACGATCCGCGATGTCCGCCGGGCACCTGCGATCGCTCGTGACAGAGCAGGAACGTGGATCCACATCCTGTCAGGGGAGTACACAGATCGTGTGTGCCCAGTATATACAAACACCGATCGGTCTATTCCACTAGTCAGTCCCATCCCCCCCCCCCACACCTAGAGAACACAGTTAACCTCTTGATCGCCCCCAGTGTTCATTTTTAGCTATGATTGCTGTATAAATGTTAATTTGTCCCAAAAAAGTGTCCGATCTGTCCACCGCATTGTCACAGTCTTGATGGGAAAAAAATGTATGAAAATAAATCGCAGATCGCCACCATTACTAGTAAAAAAAAAAAAAAAAAATAATAATAATAATAATAATAATAATAATAATAATAATAATAAAAAATGCCATAAATCTATCCCCTATTTTGTAGACGCTATAAATTTTGCACAAACTAATCAATATACGCTTATTGCGATTTTCTTTACCAAAAATATGTAAAATACATATCTGCCTAAACGGAGGAAAAAAAATGTGTTTTTTTTGGGGGGGGGGGGGGGGGGGATATTCCTTACAGCAAAAAGTATAAAAATTGTGTTTTTTTTTTCTAAAAGTGTTGCTCTTTTTTTGTTGATAGCGCAAAAAAATAAAGAAAGCGGAGTCGATCAAAGAAAGCTCTATTTGTGGGGAAAATGGGACGTAAATTATGTTTGAAAAAAATAAAAAATAAAAAACAGGAAACTTTAAATGAGGCGAATGCGCTTATCTAACAATTGACAGAATAAATGCAGTCTCAAAATGTATTAAAATTGTCCTGCAAACATAAACATGAATCATAGCCAAGCCACTGAAATGATATACAGTAAAAAAAACTTCATTACACGTATAGAATGTAAAATTGCGACGTACACAGGCATGAAAAGTAGCCCATCGCGTTCTGCAAGACCATGCTCGCTTCATCAGGGGTAGATGTGTGTGTAGTACATCTGTAGGGTGTATAATGAACCAAAATAAGTATCAGCACAGACATGGTATTGTGACAATTGGTCAAGAGGCTCCAAAAACGCATGGCCCTATACTCACCAAAGGCTGGATCAGACTACCAATTGCTTAATACCCAGAAACTATTAGATAAGCTATTAGATAAGCTCCTGAATGAGTAATGAGCGTCCGGCTCGGGAACAATTTTGTTTGGGTACGTCGTCGCACGACCGCGCAATTGTCAGTTAAAGCGACAGTGCCGTGTCTCAAAAAAATGGCCTGGTCATTAAAGGGGGTAAATCCTTCTGGCGGGCTGAAGTGGTTAACCCCATCCCAGCCAGTGTCATTGCTAAGACGCGACAGCAGAGTGACAGGAGATCAGCTCATTACTGTGCTGCTTCTTTCACTGTCCAGTCACAAGATGGGACGGATCCAAGCCGACTTGGGCTCAGAGGAAGTGTGTTACATAGTAGGGGAGGTTGAAAAAAAAAAAAAAAAAAGACCAAGTCCAACCTATGTGTGTGATTATATGTCAGTATTACATTGTATATTAGACATGTGCACAATAGAAAAATTTGTTTATTTTCGTTTTGTTTCTTTCGTTGATTCGTAACGATTCGTAAATTCGTAAGTCGTCGGTGTTCGTATTCGTAACGATTCGTATTTTCGTAAGAGTTATTTTTTCGTTGATTCGTTTTTCTGTTAGTTTAATTTTCGTTTATTCGAAATTCGGAGGCATTCGTATTTTCGTAGATTTAGTTACATTCGTACTTTCGTTAGATTGATTTATTCGTAACATTGTTTTCGTAGATTCGTAATCGGAGCATAATTCATAATTTTATGTAATGTGTATGCTATTATTACATTGTAAGAGACACGGAAAATTACGAATCAAAAAAAAAAAAAGTAATGAATGTACAAATTTTTTTGTTCAATCCATTCGAAGCACGTTAAGCAGCGCCATTGTAGCGCCATTGTAAGAGACACGGAAAATTACGAATCGCAAAAAAAAAAAAAAAAAAAGTTACGAATGTACGAATTTTTTCGTTCAATCCATTCGAAGCACGTTAAGCAGCGCCATTGTAAGCGACACGGAAAAAATTACCAATTCAACAAAAAAAAAAAAAAAGAAGTTACGAATGTACAAATTTTTTCGTTCATTTTCGTTGTTCCTGTTTTCGTTTTTCGGATTTTCTTCTTTCGTAGTTACGTTGTTTCTAATTTGGTTATTTCGGTTTTTCGTTGTTTTTCATATTCGTTCGATTCGAACATTCGTTTTTAGCGAATCATTTGTGCGATAACAAATGAACGAATTTTAAAGGAAAACGAAAAGAAAAACTAAACGAATTTCATGTGTCTATTGTATATCCCTGTATGTTGCGGTCGTTCAGGAGCTTATCTAATAGTTTCTTGAAACTAATTGATGCTCCCGCTGAGACCACCACCTGTGGAAGGGAGTTCCACATCCTTGCCGCTCTTAGGCCGGCTTCACACTGGGGCTGTGCGGGGCGGCGACGGTAAAGCAGCGCTATATTTAGCGCTGCTTTACCATCGTTTTACCCGCAGTATGCGGGCGCTAGCGGGGTGGTTTTAACCCCCGCTAGCGGCCGAAAAAGGGTTAAATACCTCCGCAAAGCGCCGCTGCAGCGGCGCTTTGCCGGCGGTATCCCCGCGGTCTCCCATTGATTTCAATGGGAAGGAGCGGTATAGGAGTGGTGAACACACGGCTCCTTCACCGCTCCAAAGATGCAGCTAGCAGGACTTTTTTTACCGTCCTGCTAGCGCACCGCTCAGGGCTTTCACACTGGAGACACAGCAACAGCTGTTTCGGGTCGGTTTGCAGGCGCTATTTTTAGCGCAATAGCGCCTGCAAATCGCCCCAGTGTGAAAACAGCCTTACAGTAAAGAACCCTCTACGTAGTTTAAGGTTGAACCGCTTTTCTTCTAATTTTAATGAGTGGCCACGTGTCTTGTTAAACTCCCTTCCGTGAAAAAGTTTTCTCCCTATTGTGGGGTCACCAGAACGGTGTTTGTGTATTGAAATCATATCCCCTCTCAAGCGTCTCTTCTCCAGAGAGAATAAGTTCAGTGCTCGCAACCTTTCCTCATAACTAATATCCTCCATGTTGAATGATCAAAACTGAGGACATCTAGGTGGTAGAGCTGAAACCGACGCACCAATCTTGTCTCGCCAAACGTTTACACGGCGCGTGGCAAGCCTTTCTTGATAATCTTGACCAGGTGCAAGACCCACCTGAGATAAAACACCGGGCAATTTCACCTTTTGCACACCTACGCTATAAATCTGACGCGGTTTACTTTTACTTGCGTTGCCCGTTGCTGTAAATGTAAACCGTGGAACGCGCGCGCCTCTTATAAAAAAAAGTGGGTTTAGTGTGCCTTTAAAAAGCCAGCGTGGTCACCGGAGGAGTTTATGGGCACGCCGCTTCTCGAGTCTCTCTCCGAGATGAATAGTTTAATGAACTTGGCATCCCTCACACAGCGCAGTGTGAGCTAAAGTGCTCGGCTCGCCTTGTTTATCTCCCCCCCCCCCCCACGTAATATAAAAGATTTACTTTGCGTTCCACACCGCTGATTTGTGCTGCCACTGGCTGCAAAGCACACAGTTTACATATATTGGATCGAATGGTAAATTTCTCCCAATAAACACCATAAACTAACAAGGCCCAATCAACAGAGGGGGGGGGGGCAACGTGTAATTTTCTCAGCGCTGCCCCACCGTGGAGAGACATCTTTCTTCCGTCGGGAGAAGAGTCGTCCTATTATACGGCGGATCAAAAAGGCAGGACAAAAGCCACCAGCACCTTCCCATAATGCAGCCTCTGTCAGGATCGCAGCCGCTGGAAAGGGAAAAAAAAAAAAAAATCGATCAATTTCATTTATGTTTTTTTTTGGAAGCAGACAGTGTGTTCTGCCGTAAAATATAACCGCTCGCGGCAACGGCCATATATTTGTTTAGATGCGCTCGAGCACAAGTTGGGAAGACGTTCCGGCAATGCTTTATGGGAAATGTATGCAAAACAAGTCTGTTCCTAAAAGGAGAAATTACTCCTGGGAGTAAATGGAATTTTAAACGCGGCAGACCTAGAAGGGAAGGTCTCGCCCACCAGGCTCCTAAAAAAACGCGACTTGATGGGCCAAGTAAAAAAAAAAAAAAAAAAAAAAAAAAAGAAGAAATGCTGTGCCGCTGATGTGCCCCAGTAAACACTGTAACCAGGGGCGTTGCTAGGACTACAAAAGACCTGGGACTAGAGCCCATAGCAGCGTATTAAACAAAAAAAGTCATTTGCTTGGGTGGGCATACACATGTATATACAGCTGTGTGTGTGTGTGTGTGTGTGTGTGTGTGTGTGTGTGTGTGTGTGTGTGTGTGTGTGTGTGTGTGTGTGTGTGTGTGTGTGTGTGTGTGTTCCCAGAGAGCCGCCCCCTTGCGTCAGGGTCCCCAGAGAGCCGCCCCCTTGCATCAGGGTCCCCAGAGAGCCGCCCCCTTGCGTCAGGGTCCCCAGAGAGCCGCCCCCCTTGCGTCAGGGTCCCCAGAGAGCCGCCCCCCCTTGCGTCAGGGTCCCCAGAGAGCCGCCCCCCTTGCGTCAGGGTCCCCAGAGAGCCGCCCCCCCTTGCGTCAGGGTCCCCAGAGAGCCGCCCCCCTTGCGTCAGGGTCCCCAGAGAGCCGCCCCCCTTGCGTCAGGGTCCCCAGAGAGCCGCCCCCCTTGCGTCAGGGTCCCCAGAGAGCCGCCCCCCTTGCGTCAGGGTCCCCAGAGAGCCGCCCCCCTTGCGTCAGGGTCCCCAGAGAGCCGCCCCCCTTGCGTCAGGGTCCCCAGAGAGCCGCCCCCCTTGCGTCAGGGTCCCCAGAGAGCCGCCCCCCTTGCGTCAGGGTCCCCAGAGAGCCGCCCCCCTTGCGTCAGGGTCCCAAGAGAGCCGCCCCCCTTGCGTCAGGGTCCCCAGAGAGCCGCCCCCCTTGCGTCAGGGTCCCCAGAGAGCCGCCCCCCTTGCGTCAGGGTCCCCAGAGAGCCGCCCCCCCTTGCGTCAGGGTCCCCAGAGAGCGCCCCCCCTTGCGTCAGGGTCCCCAGAGAGCCGCCCCCCCTTGCGTCAGGGTCCCCAGAGAGCCGCCCCCTTGCGTCAGGGTCCCCAGAGAGCCGCCCCCCTTGCGTCAGGGTCCCCAGAGAGCCGCCCCCCTTGCGTCAGGGTCCCCAGAGAGCCTCCCTCCTTGCGTCAGGGTCCCCAGAGAGCCGCCCCCCTTGCGTCAGGGTCCCCAGAGAGCCGCCCCCCTTGCGTCAGGGTCCCCAGAGAGCCTCCCTCCTTGCGTCAGGGTCCCCAGAGAGCCGCCCCCCTTGCGTCAGGGTCCCCAGAGAGCCGCCCCCCTTGCGTCAGGGTCCCCAGAGAGCCTTCCCCTTGCGTCAGGGTCCCCAGAGAGCCTTCCCCTTGCGTCAGGGTCCCCAGAGAGCCTTCCCCTTGCGTCAGGGTCCCCAGAGAGCCTTCCCCTTGCGTCAGGGTCCCCAGAGAGCCTTCCCCTTGCGTCAGGGTCCCCAGAGAGCCTTCCCCTTGCGTCAGGGTCCCCAGAGAGTCTTCCCCTTGCGTCAGGGTCCCCAGAGAGCCTTCCCCTTGCGTCAGGGTCCCCAGAGAGTCTTCCCCTTGCATCAGGGTCCCCAGAGAGCCTCCCCTTGCATCAGGGTCCCAAAAGTGGCCCCCTCCCCTTGGGGACCCCTGCAGAGACTCGGGGCTATAGCCCCAAAAGCCACCCCCTAGTGACGCCACTGACTGTAACTATGCTAAAGTCAGCCATATATTCAATGGCATCCTTTCAAGTGGCCCCATTAGTAGCTATACAAGACTGCAAGAATAAATTCAGGACATGAATATTCAGCAAAAGTATAAAAAAAAATAAAAATAAAAAAAAAGTTACTTTTTGATCATCAAAAAGCCACTCTTCAGTTCCAATCTGTGACTTTGCCTAGGCTAAGATGATGTCATCAGTCTGCCGATAGGAGGAAGCATGCCCCCCCCCCCCCGGTGATCAGACTGAAAACATCATAACTATGTAGCAAAACAAATGGTGAGGCTGGGTTCACACCGTTGCAAACGCCGAAATCGCATGCGATTCGCATCCCATTGCTGTGCCGATCACATATTAAGAGTGCTTTGGATTACAAGCATGCTTCTGGAACTAATAATGCTCGTAATCCGAGGTACTACTGTGTGTGTATGTGTGTGTGTGCAGGGACCGCCCTGTCAGTTCTCCGCTCTCCTCTATGGGGGATCGGATGAACACGGACCGTCTGTCCATGTGTTCATCCGATCCGCTCTGCAGACAGATGGAAAAATAGGGTTTTCCTCAGTCTGCAGAATCGGACCATAGCGGAGGCGGACGATATCGGGTGTCAGCGGATGCTCATCCACTGACACCCGCTATCCCATAGACATGCATGTATGTTCCGTATTTCATCCGAAAACGGATGGATGAAATATGGACATACAGTCCGCATGTGTGAAAGGGGCCTAAGCCGTCCAGTCCAGAGGATCTCTGCCTTAGTCTCTGTGATGTTGACCAAGGCTATCTCCTGCGATTCTGTTCAAGACTTGCTTTGCCGACATCCCTTCTGGCTCCAGATCCTGCTTGCTGTTCCACTACATTGATCCCTGACTTCTGGCTTGGCTGACTATCCGTTCCGGTTACTGAACTTTGGCTAGGTTTTGATTATGTTTGTTCTTTTTATTTTTATTATTAAACAAGTGCGATTTAACTGTACTTCTGTGTCGGCCTGATTTCATGGTTTCTGACATTGGAACGGCCACCATTGAACATATGATTTCTCTTGTCATGAAGCGGGACTTTCAAATATTACTAGTATACAGTAAATTGAAACCTCTTTATAGTGGCTACCTAATATAAATATCACCTCATCAGTGCTTTTGTCCTTCACTGTCCAATCAGCAAGATGACAGTACGGTGAGGTTATCCAATCATACTGCTTATCTGTAATAGGTTCACAAACCTGGGGTGTCTTAATTAGGTATCTAAACAGAACTTCAATCTTTTAGCAGGTCAAGTGGTTCCCACGTACACATTTAGGTGGTCAGCCCAGCTGCAGTCAATTAATACCTCTAGATTTGGGGGTCATCGTAGGAATTTGGAAGCCGTTACATCTCACTCCCCTCCCACCCACTTTCCTGTCTAATACTTCAGTGTATGTAGACAAAGCTGCATTGGGTTCAGAGGGAGAAGGTGATGCTGCAAAATGGAACACAACGGCCTACATTCTCATAGTCGATAATTCAGTACCAGACAACATATGGAGGCCGGCAATCCTGACTCTTGCAAGTTCAAGTAAGGTGGTAAGTCACAACCTATTCTAGGAAGAGAAATGGCTGCAGAGATAGAGAGTGATGAGCGTCTTGTTAAGTGGCTGAAGGATTTGTCTTCTTTCTTTGTTCTTTCCTTGACCTACTTCAAACATCAGTGGAAGCGAGACTCTAGAGAGAGAGTTCAGACATACACACAGGTTTTTGGCGCTCCTGGTCAAATCATGTTTTGTTGATTTTCAAGTGAAAAAAACGTTAACAAAAACGCTGAAGGGAAAAAAAGCGAAACTATGAAAATCCAGAAAACTATGAAAAAAAAAAAAAAACAGAAACTATGAAGAAAACTGAAAAAAAAAAAATTAAAAATAAAAAGTTAAAACGTGGAAGGGTTGCAGTCTGTCAGATCTTTAGTACCTCACCCCCGCGTCCTCTCCGGCTGAGGGGGGGGGGGCATGAGGGCACGGTAAGGCTGCAATGAGGGTACCGGGGGTGGCAATTATGGGCACAGTAAGGTGACAATGATGGTCATGTGAAGCTACAATGATGGGCACAGTAAGGCTGCAACGATGGTGAGGCTGCCATGAGGGCACGGTAAGGCAGCAATGATGGGCACAGGCTGCAATGAGGGGCACAGTGAGGCGGCAATGATGGGCATGTGAAGCTGCAACGATGGTGAGGCTGCAATATAATATAGAATATTACCACAGGCACAGTCTGAGTCAGCTACCCATATTATGAATATTACCACAGTCAGCTACCCCAGACCTTGCTTGCAGATGACAGTCAGGCTATTAAATGGGAGCATGTGAGGAGTGGACATAAAATACCGGCAAGACGGCAACCACTGTCCTAGATAGATAGATAGATAGATAGATATATATATATATATATATATATATATATCTATCTATTTTATTACCCACCACAGTCTGAGTCCGCTTGCTAGTGCTACCGTACCCATATTATGAATATTACCACAGTCAGCTACCCAGAGTCTATTTTTTGAGACTCGTGAGAGAATCGTGATCTTCATTCTAAGCAAAAGAATCGCGATTCTCATTTTCCCCAGAATCGTGCAGCTTTACTGACTACATGAGAAAGACTCTGCTCATCTCGTTGGTTACATCTACAAAGTGTCCATCTGAGCCATCTATTGGACGGAGGGATCAGAAGTACAAGTGTGGATGTTCCATTATTGATGTTCACACCATCAGCTTTGTTGAACTTTGGTGGTCGTATCACATATTCACTTAACGTTGATGTCATGAGGAACACGTTTTTTTCTTCCTTTGATCCGGGTCTCTTTTTTTATCATCATTCAACTCTTCACAGATTTTTTATATGGACTTATCAGAGTTCACATTTTTGGTGTTTGTTCATGACTGATTTATTATAAATTATATACACATGATTTTGTAGCAGTACAGAATTTATGAGCGCTGCACATATTTATATAAAACGGAAAGACCTATGAATAAATGGTTGTGGAACGAATAATCTGAGTTGCCATTATATTTTATGGGGAAGTTTGCTTTGATATACAAGTGCTTTGAATTACAAGCATGTTCACGGAATGAATTATGCTTGCAATCCAAGGTTTTAATGAACAAAACATTTTGATATGTTGCTTTAAAAAAAGATTATTGTTTACTTGCACCCTAGACTGGAAGTGATGTCATGACATCACTCCGGTCCTCCGAGGCCATAGAGGCAATCACGCCGGTAACAACGGTAAGGCCTAAAAACAACGGCGAGTGGCGGGAAGAGTTCCCGCAGCTTCTGAAAGCGTTATAGCGGCTTATGAGCCGCTCGGTGTGCTTTTATGAGAAAGCCAGCCACTGGCTGAAGAAAAAAAATAAATAACAGGGATTATGGCTGATCGCTTCAGCCATAACCCTGGGAAAGCTTCAGCCATAACCCAGGTAAATCACTTCAAAGCCACAAATATATACAGTATTTCACAAAAGTGAGTACACCCCGCACATTTTTGTAAATATTTTATTCTATCTTTTCATGTGACAACACTGAAGAAATGACACTTTGCTACAATGTAAAGTAGTGAGTGTACAGCTTGTATAACAGTGTAAATTTGCTGTCCCCTCAAAATAACTCAACACACAGTCATTAATGTCGAAACTGCTGGAAACAAAAGTGAGTACACCCCTAAGTGGAAAATGACCAAATTGGGCACAATTTGCCATTTTCCCTCCCAGGTGTCATGCGACTCGTTGGTGTTACAAGGTCTCAGGTGTGAATGGAGAGCAGGTGTGTTAAATTTGGTGTCATCACTCTCACTCTCTCATACTGGTCACTGGAAGTTCAACATGACACCTCATGGCAAAGAACTCTGAAGATCTGAAAAAAAGAACTGTTGCTCTACATAAAGATGACCTAGGATATAAGAAGATTGCCAAGACCCTGAAACTGAGCTGCAGCAAAATGGCCAAGACCACACAGTGGTTTAACAGGACAGGTTCCACTCAGAACAGGCCTCGCCATGGTCCACCAAAGAAGTTGAGTGCACACGCTCAGCGTCATATCCAGAGGTTGTCTTTGGGAAACAGATGTACGAGTGCTGCCAGCATTGCTGCAGAGGTTGAAAGGGTGGGGGGTCAGCCTGTCAGTGCTCAGACCATACGCCGCACACTGCATCAAATTGATCTGCATGGCTGTTGTCCCAGAAGGAAGCCTCTTCTAAAGATGATGCACAATAAAGCCTGCAAACAGTTTGCTTAAGACAAGCAGACTAAGGACATGGATTACTGGAACCGTGTCCTGTGGTCTGATGAGACCAAGATAAACTTATTTGGTTCAGATGGTGTCAGGCGTGTGTGGCGGCAACCAGGTGAGGAGGACAAAGACAAGTGTGTCTTACCTACAGTCAAGCATGGTGGTGGGAGTGTCATGGTCTGGGGCTGTATGAGTGCTGCCGGCACTGGGGAGCTACAGATCATTGAGGGAACCATGAATGCCAACATGTACTGTGACATACTGAAGCAGAGCATGATCCCCTCCCTTCAGAGACTGGGCCGCAGGGGAGTATTCCAACATGATAACGACCACAAACACACCTCCAAGACCACCACTGCCTTGCTAAAGAAGCTGAGGGTAAAGGTGATGGACTGGCCAAGCATGTCTCCAGACCTAAACCCTATTAGGCATCTGTGGGACATCCTCAAATGGAAGGTGGAGGAGCGCAAGGTCTCCAACATCCACCAGCTCTGTGATGTCGTCATGGAGGAGGGGAAGAGGACTCCAGTGGCAACCTGTGAAGCTCTGGTGAACTCCATGCCCAAGAGGGTTAAGGCAGTGCTGGAAAATAATGGCGGCCACACAAAATATTGACACTTTGGGGCCAATTTGGACATTTTCACTTAGGGGTGTACTCACTTTTGTTGCCAGCGGTTTAGACATTAATGGCTGTGTGTTGAGTTATTATGAGGGGGACAGCAAATTTTACACTGTTATACAAGCTGTACACTCACTACTTTACATTGTAGCAAAGTGTCATTTCTTCAGTGTTGTCACATGAAGATAGACTAAAATGTGAGGTGTGTATTCACTTGTGTGTATGTGTATGTGTATGTGTATATATATATATATATATATATATATTATATATATATATATATATATTCTATATATATATATATTATATTATATTATATTATATATATATATATATATATATATATATATATATATATATATATATATATATATATATATATATATATATATATATATATATATATATATATATATATATACACACATACATATACACATAAACATACACATACATACATTTATATGTGTGTATTTATATATGTGTGTATATATTGTGATTCAGGCTTTATACTGACTTATACCACTAGAGGGGAGTGCTGGGAGTCCTATAGGGGAAGAGTTAATGAGCCCAGCTGAAGTAAGTGGGCTCATTAAGACCTCTACAAAAAACCCCAGCATGCTTAGGGAGATGCTCCATCCTGGAACCAGTTTTGTGTAGACTGGGGAGTGTGACACCTGTTCTGTGCGGTGAGTTAACGCCTGTGTGGCAAACCTCTACAACAGAGATAGGGACTGGTGCAGCACAAGGCTGCACTCAGTTGTTAGACAGGGAATCTACGTGTGTAGTAAGCGGTCAAGCTGACCAGGATTTATTTTCATGTTTTTTTTTTTGTTTGGCTGTTATATTTTTCACTGCCTGTAGCATAAATAAACCGCACCTTTGTTTTTTCCACCTAAAACGCTGTCTGCTGTGCCTGATTTTGTGTTGTGAACCCATCCAGGGGGTCACACACACGCTGCCGAGCTAACCCCTCACAATGTGTGTGTGTGTGTGTGTGTGTGTGTGTGTGTGTGTGTGTGTGTGTGTGTGTGTGTGTGTGTGTGTGTGTGTGTGTGTGTGTGCACACTATTGCGGTCTTGAATTGGATGGAGAAGCCCAGAGGTCCAGTCAAACTAAAGTAAAGGTACATAAGGGGGGGGGGGGGGGGGGG
>CM053026.1:34493083-34538083 GCA_028564925.1 Lithobates sylvaticus | reverse complement strand
AGTACCGAAGTTTGGCGCCATTCCACGTTTGTGTGCAATTTCAAAGCGTGACATGTTATGTATCTATTTACTCGGCGTAACATCTTTCACATTAAAAAAATTGGGCTAACTACGGTTTAGTTTTATTTTTAATGCATGAACGTTTTTTTTTTTTTTATTGCGTTTGAAAAATTACTGCGCAAATACCGTGCGAGATAAAAAGTTGCAAAGACCACCATTTTTTTTTTCGTTTGGGGGTTCGGAGTGATTTTCTAGCAAAAAAAAAAAAAAGATTTTTACATGTAGAAGAGTCAGAATTGGGTAGCAAGTGGTTAAGCAGTTTTCAGAATTGCTGTCCTTGAACGCTGCACTGTGCGTGCGTTTATTTAAAGACGCACCTTTGCCGCTTGCCTGTATATGGTCGCATAACAAAAATCACAGTTGGCCAAGGGGGTCATTGGACATTTCAGGGACGACAAAGCCAAAACCTACCGCTAGACAGGTAAAGGAACTTTTCATCCCCAGTTCTTTCACATTACACAACCTATATTTCTGGTCGGCTGGCCCTTTAAAATAGAGCGCCGGTTCCCGGATGGAATATTCATGGTACGGTTGATACAATTCCGATTCTTTCTGCTTGTTATTTAAAGTCATCTCTTCATCTCCAGAATTACACAGGCGTTCACGCCACCACCTTTAAAGATAAACAACAATAAAGGGAGTATTCTGGGAATCAATCTGGGCAGCGAGTCGGATGGCGGCGCGGAGGGGGTCGGCGCGGAAATGATTTCCCTAAGAGACGGCTTTGAGGAGATGGCGGCAAGTGAGATTTAATTATACAGGGCAGGACGCTCTCTTTTCGAGCAAAAGCTTTAAGACGACATGAAAGCTTTTTCGGGGGCTGCTACAGGAGTTCTGCCACAACAACCCCCCCGCCCCCCACCCCCACCCCACCACAGCATCTTCAAAAGAGGCTGCAGCTTTTATGCAGGGCATACACAACCTGCAAAAATACACCAACTTGGATTCTCTTAACCCTCGCCCGCTCTATAGATGCAAGGCACTATAGTCTTTTTGAAAAAAAAAGAAAGGAGGTTGAGGCTGCAAAGGTTAGACAAGGGTTAAATCAATGCTCCAGGCTCTGATAGTAACCAGAGCAGAGATGTGACATGAGTAAGTGAACACTGACCTCTGCTGGCTGAAAAATAGAATGGCACTAGGATGACAACAAAATGTATTTATTTACAAATTGTTGTCACTTTCCCTGCTGAGCTTTATAAAGAACACCGAATGCAGAAGTCTTAAAGCAGGCCATAGAGGAGTCCGAAACCGAACAAAAAATTCTCGTCGATCGCATCAGTTTGCCACATGCGATGATTGTGTCGCAGTTGAAAGTGTCTGATCAAATGAACAAAATGGCACCATTTTTGTTTTTGCAAGCATAAGAACTGAAAGGCCTACTCGTCTATGGTCAGCTTTAGGCCTTTCCTTTTAGATGGCCATCCCCAGCTCCAACCAGCAGGAGGTCCATGAACCCCCCTGCTGAATCGGACCCCAACGGAAATGATCAAATGCAATATTCCCCTCGCACATGGCTATTCAGTATACTGTATATCAGGGGTCTCAAACTGGCGGCCCTCCAGCTGTTGCAAAACTACAAGTCCCATCATGCCTCTGTCTGTGGAAGACATGATTGTAACTGTCAGCCTTGCAATGCCTCATGGGACTTGTAGTTTTGCAACAGCTGGAGGGCCGCCAGTTTGAACCCCTGCCGTATATACTCGAGTATAAGCAGAGTTTTTCAGCACATTTTGTTGTGCTGAAAATGCCCCCCCTCGGCTTATACTCAAGCCAAGTTTGGTATGTAAACCCAGTGGAACTAACACTACAACATATCCAAAGATGGGGTTCCTAGCACTAAGTGGCCCTGAGATATGGGGCCCCAAAGTCGGTTCGGAAAATGCCATTCTCTGCTGCAGAAAAGTGCTTGACATTTTCCGACCCGACTTTGGGGCCCCGTATCTCAGGGACACTTGGTGCTAGGAACCCCAAGTTTGGTATGCAAACCCAGTGGAACAATGCCCATTTGCAGCCATAGGTCCCCGAACTTCAAGCTTGGTAGTTAAGGGTTCCTAAATGCCCCCTAGCTACAGCCAAAATTTGGGGTCTCTGCACCCAAAGGGTCCCAAAATGACATTACTGCAGATGGACACAGTTGACCGACTTTGGGGCCCCGTGTCTCGGGGCCACTTAGTGCTAGGAACCCCAAATTGGTGTAAACCCAGTGGAACTAGAACTACAACATATCCAAAGATGGGGTTCCTAGCACCAAGTGGCCCCGAGCAACGGGGCCCCAAAGTTGGTTCAGAAAATGTCAAGCACTTTTCTGCAGCAGAAAATTACGATGTTTTCCGAACCGACTTTGGGGCCCCCGTATCTCGGGGCCACTTAGTACTAGAAACCCCAAATTTGGTGTGCAAACCCAGTGTATTAACACTACAACATATCCAAAGATGGGGTTCCTAGCACCAAGTGGCCCCAAGATCAGGGGGCCCCAAAGTCAGTCAACTGTGTCCATCTGCAGCAATGTCATTTCGGGACCCTCTGGGTCCAGAGACCCCAAATTTTGGCTGCAGCTAGGGGGCATCTAGGAACCCTTAACTACCAAGTTTGAAGTTCGGGGGACTTATGGCTGCAAATGGGCACAGTGAGGCTGCAAATGGGCATTGTTGACCCTCTTTTCCACTTACAGTAGCTGCGCATTTCTCATCCTAGGCTTATACTCGAGTCAATACGTTTTCCCAGTTCTTTGTGGTAAAATTAGGTGCCTCGGCTTATATTCGAGTATGTACGGTAGTAGGGATGGAAATACATGACCTTACCGGGTCATGATTTCATTTAAAGTCCCATAGGGTTGGATATACCAGGTCTAGGCTTCCTAAAAGTCCCTAAACTCCTCTTTTGTTCATCAGTGGTAAATGAATAATGCCCCATCGTTTTGTTTTTTTAGTGGGAGCAATTGTGCCCCATCAGTGGTGTCAATGGGAGGAATTGTGCTGCATCGTTGGGAGGCGATTGTGAGGAATGGACATTGGTGTCAGTGGGAAGAAGAATGCCCCATTGTTGGTATCAGTGGATAAAATAGTGCCCCAAGGGCCGGATAAAAGCAAGCAACAGGGCCGCATCTGGCCCCCGGACCGCAGTTTGGAGACCACTGCCGTAGACAATCAGGTGAAGAAATGTAATCAGCACACCAAGGATGCCTTAAAAAAATGGCCCAAAGCTTTAATTTCGTAGTCAAATCGTAAACATAAGGCAATGTTTCAGGGGCACACAAGGCCCCTTCTTTAGGCAGGTGACGTCACTCGCCTGATGAAGGGGCCCTGCGTGGCTTCAAAACTTTCCCTTATGTTTACCATGTGACCCCTTTTGGAGGAATCCTTGGTGTGCGGATGACGTTTTTTCCAATGGAATTGAGGTCCCTATTGAGACGTCCATGTCAGCTCTTTTTCTCCAGCTTGTTAGCGGAGGCAAACAGACCCATGTTAGGTCTATGGGCAGGGAGCTGCACCGCCAACATTGGCACAATTGGGTCCAAAAAGTAATGGGGGAAAAAAAAAGGACGCAGACCTGTACTGTACTGTTTTTTTTTTCCGAACCTTGGCGGCTCAAAAAGGTAATCGAATATAAACAGACGCGTGCCCGTTTACATCTGCCTGGCCATAGACTGGCATGGAGCTTCCAATCAGATCCACCTGAAAAACTGACAGGCAGTCCGATCTGATCAGGCTGCTGTAATGTGATAGGAACCGAAGGCCAAGTTACCACCATACCGGTGCGGTCATGCGTTTTTTCACGATCTCTGCATGTAGGGCAGCCCATTCCTTTCAATAGGCCGCCCTACAGACGAGAAGCACAGAAAAGAAGTTCCTGACCCCTTCCCCAAAATCATGTTGCGCTGAACTATGTGGTGTTGCGGCTCTGCATGCGCAAAAATGTACATGTTAGCGGATACGTGTGTGGGGGTGGGGGGGGTACCATTAAAAATTGAGGGTGCATCTGCTAAACACGTTCATGTGAGCGTCAGACAAGTGCGAGATTTTTCACGCGTTCCCAACATGCACAAGGTGTGAACCTGGCCTAATATTAGATCTAAACCCAAATCACTAAAATCCATAAAAGCTTCCCCCCCCCCTTCTACAACTTTATTGTTCAAGCTCAAATGTCAAAGAAACCCATATAAGGTTTATTATGTTAACTACATGTCAAAAAAAAATCTGTAATTAAAATGAAAGGCTGTATTAAACCCCCCAAAAAAAAAAAAGTGGCATATTGCAGCTTAGATGATTTTAAACAAAATTTACGTCCTTTTTTTCCCACAAATAGAGCTTTCTTTCGGTGGTATTTGATCACCTCTGCCGTTTTTATTTTTTGCGCCATAAACAAAAGAGTAACAATTTAAAAAAAAAAAAAAAAAAAAACACAATAATTTTTACTTTTTGCTATAATAAATATCCAATTTTTTTGAAAAAAAAACAAAAATTTTTTACTCAGTTTAGGCCGATATGTATTCTTCTACATATTTTTGGTAAAAAAATAAATAAATAAAATAAATTCGCAATACGCGTTTATTGATAGGTTTGCGCAAAAGTTATAGCGTTTACAAAATAGGAGATAGATTTATTGCATTTTTATTTATTTTTTACTAGTAATGGCGGCGATATGTATGCAAAAAATAAAATAATAATAAAATGTCCCTTTTAAGACCTATGGGCGGAAGTGACGATTTGAAGTCGCTTCTGCCCTGCAATGACTTGGAGACAGGCGGGGGCCATCTTCCTCTCACTCGTCTCCATGTCGTTATAAAAAAATAAAAAAATAAAAAAAAAAACCTGGCTCCTAACTTTTTTAGCTGGCTCCTAGATTCCAAGCAAATTTGTCAAGCCCTCTGTTAAAGTAATGCAGTGCCGTATCGCAAAAGAAAAAAAAATCCTGGTCATGAAGGGGGGTAAATCTTCTGGAGGGCAAGTGGTTAAAGGCATTCAGTTAGGTTGAGGTCAGGTAGCGATTTTGCATGAGCTTACATTTAGCGTTCCAGTTCATCCCATAGTGTTCAGTAGGGTTGAGGTCAGATGAGTTCCTTAGCCCCAAACCCATCAAACAATGAGTTGATGGAGTTGGCTTTATGTACAGGGGGCACCATCAAGCTGGAGCTAGAAAAGGGCCCAAACTAGTTGGAAGGTTGTAGTATTAATGGTATTTCACACTGAAGACACATAAACGCCATTATTTCAAGGGAGTAACCGCGCACTGCACCTAGAAACAAGGCTACTAAAACGTAAACATTGAATGTGTTGTAAATGTATGAACAATTATTGATTATGTATATGATCTTATCCTTAAAGTGATACTAAAGGATTGTTTTTTTTTTCATACTTACCTCCACTATGCAGTTTGTTTTGCACAGAGTGGCCCTGAACATCCTCTTCTGGGGTACCCTGGCAGCTCCTCCCCGCAATAGATAACCCCCCTTTGGGAGAGCGCTTCTTTAAGAGGGGGTTACCTTGCGGGCGCGCTCCCGAGTCCAGCATTCAGCATCCATAAACTCGGCCCTGCCCCCCCCCCCCCACCGCGTCCACGCCATTGGATTTGATTGACAGCAGCAGGAGCCAATGACTGCGCTGCTATTAATCTATCCACTCAAGAGCCAGGAGAGAGGAACGGCGCCGACGGAAATTTGGGGGGGGGGGGCTGGGGAGCCGGTGACTGCCAGGTGGTTTTTCACTTTAATGCATAGGACTAACATTTTGGCCACTAGGGGGCGCGCGCACCGCGAGAGGTGTGCGGCATCGCTGGGGACCCGATGCGCGTGCCCGGCGGCCATGATGTCCGCTGGGCACCCACGATTGCCCAGTAACTGAGCAGGACGTGGATCTGTATGTAAACACACAGATCCACGTCCTGTCACTGGAGAGGAGACCGATGGTGTGTCCCTTGTACATAGGGACACCGATTGGTCCCCTCCCCCAGTCAGTCCCCTCCCCCCCAGTTAGAATCACTAACATAGGGAACATATTAACCCCTGCAGCGCCCCCTAGTGTTAACCCCTTCCCTGCCAGTCACATTTATACAATAATCAATGCATTTTTATAGCACGGATCGCTGTATAAATGTGAATGGTCCCAAAAATGTGTCAAAAGTGTCCGATATGTCCGCCGCAATGTCGCAGTCATGATAAAAATCGCAGATCGCCGCCATTACTAGTAAAAAAAATAAATAATAAAAAATGTCAAATCTATCCCCCATTTTGTAGACGCTATAACTTTTGCGCAAACCAATCATTATACACTTATTGCGATTTTTTTTACCAAAAATATGTAGAAGAATACGTATCGGTCTAAACTGAGGAAAAAATTTGTTTGAAAAAAAAAATTGGATATTTATTATAATATAAAGTAAAAAATATGTTTTTTCAAACTTGTCCCTCTTATTTTGTTTATAGCGCAAGAAATAAAAACCGCAGAGGTGATCAAATACACTCGCATCCCCCCCCAAGGATGCCCACACTGGACCACCAGGGATGCCACCATTAGTCACCACCAGCGATGACAATGCCCACAATGGTCTTTTGATGGGCACTGTACACTAATGGTACTGGTGGATGCCAAATAATGCCTGCCAATCTGATGCCCATTGTGGGCACTAACTGGCATCCATTGTGGGCATTGTCATCGCTGATGGTGACTAATGTTGGCATCCCTGGTGGTCCAGTGTGGGCATCCTTGGGGGGGGGGGGGGGGATGCGAGTGAGGAAAAGCCAATCACCAGCTTTTCCTGTGTACACTGATCAGCCGTGATTGGACACTGCTGATCACGTGGTAAAGAGTCTGCAGACTGACACACCGCAACTCTGAGGATGCTCAGCCTCACACGCAGCAACAACGAATGGCGCGATACGCACCCCCGGGGGGCGTGCATCGGCTCGATATCTTGCTGGACGTCATATGACGTCCGGTCAGGATGTTGAAACCCCTTTGCCGCTGTCATTTTGCTATATGGCGGGCAGCAAGTGGTTAAAGCGGTTCTGCACACACTTCATTTAGTAAATCTCTTTGCCTTCCAAATCAGGCAAAGAGTACTAAAGTGTTTTTTTTTTTTTCACCTACCTTGTTTTTGCTGCTCTGTCTCTTTGGCGGTGGGCGGGGTCTGTGCGTCGATCCTCGTCATGCCGCACTGTCTCCTGGGATCTGGTGTCATTGATCCCAGGAGTCAGTGCGGACACAACGTGAGCTACACTTTGCCATTACTGCGCACGCGTGAGATCCGCGCGATAACGGCGGTGCATGCTGGGAACAGCAACCAGGAAGAAGGTGCCTGTGTGGTTTCACATGCCCACAGGCAAGATGGCACCCAGCAGCAAGATTTTTTATAAGTGTTTTTAGGTGACGAAAACCGGCAGCAGTTCGCTTACAAAACGGAACACGTGAGTGATGAATTTACATATCATAATCGTTCTCATTGTACAAAAAAAAAAAAAAAAACATTACAGACAGTGTCACCCCGCTTTAAGAATACCCCTGAAGAAGCCAATGTTGGCGAAACATGTTGGGATATAAAACACCAAGTACTGATCACCTTCCATACATGGACACCACTGATTCAATGTGTTTTGTATCATACGCTGATTTTTTATTTTTTTTTATTACTGAACCAAATACATGTTATTTTATGAATAAATGTTCTATTTTTATACAAAAAGTTATTCTTTTCAATCTTGGGAAGAGTTATAATCCCAACCACCTTGTTGCTGCTACCTTCTATTTAATAGGGACTAGGGGACAGATACCATATAGTGTCACCTAATCTACCACTTAAAAGCGGAGTTCCACATGCACCAAAAATATTAAAAAGTCAGCAGCTACAAATGCTGTAGCTGCTGACTTTTAATAAATGGACACTTACCTGTTCCAGCGATGTAGGCAGAAGATGACGAGCGACCGCTCGTCTCTCGGCTGCCCCGCCGCCATCCTCTGTCAGGGAACCAGGAAGCGAAGCTTGCCTCTTCACTGCCCGGTTCCCTACTGCGCATGCGCGAGTCGCGCTGCGCGTCGCTATTGGTCCCCGTTGTGTCCTGGGAACTGTGTGTTTCCCAAGACACAACGGGAACCCTCGGATATGGGCGGGCATCCTCGGATATGGGCGGGGCAGATACCTGTATTATACAGGTATCTGCACCCCCCTCCACCCTGAAAGGTGCCAATTGTGGCACCGGAGGGGGGGAGGAATCCGATAAGCGGAAGTTCCACTTTAGGGTGAAACTCCGCTTTAAGGCTACTAAAACATTGCATATTTACCGTATTTATCAGTGTATAACACGCGCTTTTTTCCCCTTAAAATCGGGGGAAAGTCGTGGGTGTGTGTTATAAGCCGATACCCCCCCCCAAAAAAAGTGACAAAAATAGCGAGCGACGCCGAAAAAGACCGAAGCACCGCCAGAAAAGACCGAGCCGACAGTTCGGCTCCGCTCGTAGTCCCGCCTCCCTGCGCTCGCTCCCGAAACAGCAGGGAGGCGGGACCGCGAGCGGAGCCAAACAGTCGGCTCGGTCTTTTCTGGCAGCGCTTCGGTCTTTTTCGGCGGCGCAAATGACGCTTAAATGTAAGTTCCCCCCCCCAAAACTTTTTTTCCTTAAAATGCCCTCCTAAACTTGGGGTGCGTGTTATACGCCGATAAATACGGTATACCATTCCTTTCCATTAAGCTGAAAAACAATTTGTACACAAACAACAAAAGTTCCACATTCTTGGCCACGATCCCTTTAAAAAAATAAAAAATACGAGCTTCAGACTACAAATGACAAAATGTTCATTTCACTGACCGTATTTCAGGTCACCCGCGTCTCGGCACAGTAGTGGAAGCTGCACTCCCCTCCCTGCACTCAGCTGTATCTCTATAACAACTGCATGACGGGATCAGAAGAGCTTCTCTACAACCTCCAGCTGGCACAGACTAAGAGCCTCACAGATACAAGAAAAAAAATGGTACAACAGGTTTTTAAAGGGCATTTGTCACTGTGATTTCAATATTAAAGTAGATCAGAGCCCTAACTAAATGGGATTTCATTTGCTAAAGCCCCGTTATAAGCCCAATTATTGTTTTAAAACATAAAATACAGTTTTACCCCCCCCCCCCCCCGCTGCGGATCCCCTCCAGTCTCTTTAAGACACTTCCTATGTGCCCGTGCTCCAGTGCCCCTTACATGTCATTGCTGTAAATCAGCTTTGCAACAATCACAACGGTGGACCATTCGTGAAGGATGTGGGATGGCTGGCAACCTGTGACAGGGTGACAAAACGCAAAATTGGGAGACAGTTGTCACACCATGGAACAGGAAATGCCCGAACAAGGACCTTCATGGCAGGAATCATGTTCTCTTCTGAGAACTTTCATTTGCCTTTAGGGCACTTTGACGCTGGGGCGGGGGGGCGTGGGGGGACATCGATGGTAAAGCCCCGCTATTTTTAGCAGGGCTTTACCGTAGTTTTAGCTGTGCTTTTTGGCCGCTAGAAGGGTGCTTTTAACCTCCAGCTAGCGGCTGATGAAGGGGTTAGTAGCACCCACAAAGCGCTGCGGCACTTCGGCAGCACTGTCCATTGATTCCAATGGGCAGGGGCGCTCCTAAAGCGCCCCAAAGACTTTTTTTTTTTTTTAAACGTCCTACAAGCGCACCGTCCCAATCTGAAAGCACTCAGGCTTTCACATTGGAGGGACAGGAGAGGCACTTTACAGGCGCCATGTTTAGCGCAAAAAAAAAAAAAAAACCTGCGTAAAGAGCCTCAGTGTCATTTCTACTATACCCTCCATTACATCATAGAGGATAAAAATCACCCTATCACATTGAGGCAAGTTAAAGGCGTTTTAGCGCTAAAAATTAGCGCCTGTAAATCGCCTCTCATGCCTCCCCAGTGTGAAAGCCCGAGTGCATTCACACTGGGGTGGTGCGCTTGCGGGAGAGGAAAAAAAAAAAAAAAAAAAAAAGTCCTGCAAGCAGCATCTTTGTGGTGGTGTATGCAGCGCTCCTACACCGCCCCTGCCAATTGGAATGAATGGGCAGCGCTGCCAAAGCCCCTGCAAAAGCGATTCGGCAGCGCTGCAAAACGGGAACTTTTAGCCCTTTCTTCGGCCACTAGCGGGGGATAAAAGCAGGGCTCAAGTCCTGCGGGAACGCATGGGAACGGAGTTCCTGTACTTTTTCCACAACAGGAACTCAGTTCCCGTTAGCAGCCGTGTCCTGCAAGACTTTGAAGTATGCGAGCTGTGTGGCAGGTGCTACACCAGCAGCCGCTGACACAGCTCGCAATAGTAAGTGCCGCACACCTGACCATTCAGGCATTTCCAGTTGGGGGCCCCATGACAGCTTCCGCTTCGATCTATCTGTCAATCACAGCTAGCTGACAGGTAGATCAGGTCCCTGCTGCTAAGAGATTGTATTTAGTCAGACCTCACACAATACAAAAATTGGATAAAAAAAATACCACTTTTGAAGCGTTCGTGCATGTGAGTGTATCTTTTTTTTTTTTGGTTGGACGAGCGGATTTTTTAGTGGGAGTTCCCACACTTTTTTCCCCAGGACTTGACCCCTGGATAAAAGTGCCCCGCTAGCGGCCAAAAAGTGCTGCTAAAACTATGGTAAAGCGCCGCTAAGACAATAGGAAAAGCACCGCTAACGCCCGCCAGCCCCAGTGTGAAAGTAGCCCGACATACCCAGTAGGGCTGCAACTAACGATTATTTTCATAATCGATCAGTTGGCCGATTATTGTTTCGATTAATCGGTTAACCTTTTTAAAAAAAAAAAAGTGTGGTGTATAATTTAGTTAATATGTAAAGTTTAAAAAAAGTTATTTATTCCTAAATATCTCTATACGCAGGGGTAAATATAAATAACCAACTGTATGGTTAGGGAGTAAAATCTTGAATCCACTCTGAGAATAACAGACAGAAGGGATATACTGTATATACTATTAGAGATTGAATCCGGTAAATAGACTTTTTTCACATGAATATTCTCGTCTGAAAATTGATCCGTGTGGCCAGCATAAGGCTCGGTACACACCTATCAGTTTATGCAGTGCTTTTTGCGCACCCAATTTTGCTGCGATTTGCTGTTTTTTGTTTTTTGATGCCTTTTTTTGGGCCAATTTGTTGTTCTGCAGATTAAAAAACACAAATTGCTGCAAAAATGCACTGCATGCTTCTCTGCAGCTTCTCCTTTGAAGTATATTGAACCAAAAAAGCACCGTTTTTGCGTTGGAAAGGGTCAAGGACCTTTTTCAAATACGCAGCAGCTGAAAAAAGCATAGATGTGAACGTTAAATGAACTGTAGTGCAACTGTAGTGTAAGACATTTAGTAACATAATGGAGTTTAAAAAAAAATAAAAATAAATAAATAAAAAATTATTAGCCCTTCATAGTACAAAAAGAGCAAATAATTGCTACAGTAAGGGTTTTTTTTACTGTGCAACAGGGAAAGTAATATTTACAGTAGCGATTATTTGCTCTTTGTACTATATAGGGCTACATTTAGTTTTTTTTAACCCCATTATGTTGCTGGCCGATTAATCGATTAATTTCATAATCGATTAGTTGTTTCAGCCCTGATACCCAGTGTATGTGGTTTTGTAAAAATAAGCCGTTCGATACAGTTATTGTAATAGAGGGGATTGTAGAAATGACACAGAAATGTTAGCAGCAGTCGGAGCCGACAGGCAGGGAGGGAAAGGGGGAAGAGGACAGAGGAGAGCAGGGCTGTGGATGATGGCGGCATGTAAACTGTCCCATAGAAAAACAGGAAGTGAGAGGAAATCCCTGCAAATTAAGGAAATCTCTTGGGGACCCCCAGGTCACCAGATCTAGTGTTCCCATTGAAGGACCGGCCGCCTCTCTCCTTTCCCAATCTGACAGCTATAGAAGGAGGTGTCGAGAAACCCCCGCTGTCATCAGCTGGGAGGAGGAGAGGAGAGAGGCAGCCGATCTTGTGCCAAACGGCGCTCGGAAATACAGTATAGAGTAGACATGTGCAATTCGTTTCGTTTTTTTTCGTTATATTCGTTCATTCGTTATCGAACGAATGAACGAACGATTCGCAAAAAATTAACGAATAACGAATCGTTCGAATCGAACGAATCCGAAAACAACGAAAATCCGAAAAAAACAAAAATTATTAACAACGAATCTACGAAAGAAGAAAATCCGAAAAACTAAAACAGGAACAACGAAAATCAAAATGAACGAAAAAATTTGTACATTCGTAACTTTTTTTTTTGCGATTCGTAATTTTCCGTGTCTCTTACAATGGCGCTGCTTAACGTGCTTCGAATGGATTGAAGGAAAAAATTTGTACATTTGTAACTTTTTTTCGATTCGTAATTTTCCGTGTCTCTTAAAATGTAATAATAGCATACACATTACATAACATTATGAATTATGCTCCGATTACGAATCTACGAATGTTACGAAAGTACGAATAAATATGAATGCGTCCGAATTTCGAATAAACGAAAATCCGAAAACAACGAAAATCCGAAAAAAAAAAAACTAATTAGAAACAACGAATCTACGAAAGAAGAAAATCCGAAAAGTGAAAAACAGGAACAACGAAAATCAAAATGAACGAAAAAATTCGTACATTCGTAACTTTTTTTTTTGTTGAATTGGTAATTTTCCGTGTCTCTTACAATGGCGCTGCTTAACGTGCTTTGAATGGATTGAACGAAAAAATTCGTACATTCGTAACTTTTTTGTTCGATTTGTAATTTTCCATGTCTCTTAAAATGTAATAAATGGCATACACATTACATAAAATTATGAATTATGCTCCGATTACGAATGTTGCGAAAGTACGAATAAATACGAATGCGTCCGAATTTCGAATAAACGAAATCACGAATCAACGAAAAAATAACTCTTACGAAAATACGAATCGTTACGAATACGAACACCGACGACTTACGAATTTACGAATCAACGGAAACGAAAGAAACGAAAATAAACACATTTTTCTGTTGTGCACATGTCTAATATAGAGCGGCTCCACACTGGAATGTGGAGGAAGACGACACTGCTGTAGGTTGTCCAGGTAGATCTCAATCTCTGAAAGGTTGCCGAACCCCTAGAGAGATTGCCGAGGTCCGAGGGCCACAGGTTGGGCACCCGGGAGGTTCAGCACAGACCTGCATTCCAAGGGATCCTTTCTATGTAGCTGGGATTGTTAGTTGGCCGGGTCTGAAGACTTCTTCGCTCACAGATCAGAGTTTGGGGAACACACACGGTGCTACCATATTGCAGGGTCGCCTCTCTATGCAGATCTGTAAAGGCTGCATAATCACTTTACTTTGCTGGAGGGAAGAGACTTCATCAACACACAATTAAAACTGTCTGCAAATGTGAAAAACAAATCCAATTTGTTTGAATGAACCAATTCTCTCCTCAAATCTTCCTTTGACAAATGACTAGTTATGAGGGGGGGGGGGGGGGGGGGGGGTCCATGAGCGCGTTTTTTTTTTTTTTTTGTCAATTAAAATGCGATCCATTAGCAGCTGCTGCTGAATTCTGAGAAGTCGCTCATATCCCGTGGGCCAAATACAAATGGCATCGAGTACCAACGCTCCGGAGCAGACTGCCACCTCTCAGATCAAAAACGCCGCTCAGCCAAACGACAGCCATGAACATCTCCATGACAGTCAGAGCCCCGGCCACAAATGATCCGCAGGCTGGATGACAGGAGCAGAAAATTCTACAAATCCACGACTATAAAAGGAGACCTGCAGATGGAGAGTAACTTAAGAGAGCATCTGTATAAAAAAATAAAAAGAAGAAAAAATATCAAGGCCAATCCAAAGCAGATCTCCTGAAAGGCTGACCAACTGGAGGCAAGTGATATGAAGGTTGGCAACTTAAAGAAAAAAAAAAAAAGATGGTTTTAAGCCTTTTACAGAGACTGTTTTTTGGGGTTTATTTTGTGTCAGTATTTAACCACTTCAGCCCCGGACCAATTGGCAGCCAAAGGACCAGGCCCCTTTTTGCGATTCGGCACTGCGTCGCTTTAACTGACAATTGCGCGGTCGTGCGACGTGACACCCAAACAAAATCGGCGTCCTTTTTCCCCCAAAAATAGAGCTTTTTTTGGTGGTATTTGATCGCCCCTGCGGTTTTTATTTTTTGCGCTATAAACAATAGAGCGACAATTTTGAAAAAAAAAAATGCAATATTTTTTACTTTTTGCTATAATAAATATCCCCAAATATATAAAAAAAAAAAAACGTTTTTTCCTCAGTTTAGGCCGATACGTATTCTTCTACATATTTTTGTTAAAAAAAAAAAAAATCGCAATTAGCGATTATTGATTGGTTTGCGCAAAAGTTATAGCGTTTACAAAATAGGGGGTAGTTTTATAGCATTTTTAATAATATTTTTTTTCTTACTACAGGGGGTCCCCGAGTTACGAACTCGTTAGGGACTGGCCCCATGTACGGAACTCGGAAATGTTCGTAAGTCGGCGCGCATGCGCAGACCGACAAATACGGAGATTTCCGGACATTTCCGATGTTCCGTCTGTTGCTGTTCTGCGCATGCGCGGCAAATTACGGACATTTCCGGCATTTTTCGACGCTCCGTATGGCCGCGCATGCGCAGAACGGCCGAAAGACGCCGAAAACCACCGGAAAATGGCGGAGGGTCCCCGCAGCACCCCGTTCGTAAGTAGGGGTTGTTCGTAGGTCGGGTGTTCGTAAGTCGGGGACCCCCTGTAGTAATGGCGGCGATCAGCGATTTTTATTGTGACTGCGACATTATGGCGGACACAATCGGACATTTTTGACACATTTTTGGGACCATTGTCATTTAACAGCAATCAATGCTATTTAAATGCACGGATTCCTGTATAAATGACACTGGCAGTGAAAGAGTTAACCACTAGGGGGAGGGGAGGGGTTATGGTCTGTGACGCGTGTTTTTTTTTTACATTAGGGGGCGTGGCTGACGTCTGACGTCACTCCCGATGACAGGGAACAGCCGATCAGTGACAGGCAGTGTAGGAAGCGCGGGGAGAGGTTTGTTTACACAGACCTCTCCCCGTTCTTCAGCTCTGTGACCCGATCGCGGGACACCAGCGGCGATCAGGGCTGCTGGTCCCGCGGCCACAGAGCTCCCGACCGGGTCGCGAGCGCGACCCCACGGCTAGGCAATTAACGGGGACGTACCTGTACGTGCTTTTGCCTAGCCGTGCCATTCTGCCGACGTATATGTGCAGGAGGCGGTCAGGAAGTGGTTAATAACCAGACCAATTTTCAGCTTTCGGTGCTCTCACATTTTGAATGACAATTACTCAGTCATACAACACTGTACCCAAATGAACTTTTTGTCCTTTTTTTCCACACAAATACAGCTTTCTTTTGATGGTATTTAATCACTGTTGGGTTTTTTTTATTCTTTGCGCTATAAAAAGAAAAAAAAAAGACTGAAAATTCTGTAAAAAAATTTATTTTTCTTTGTTTCTGTTATAATATTTAGCAAATTTGTAATTTTTCCTAAAAAAATTTTGGCCAAAAATTATACTGCTACATATCCTTGGTAAAAATAAGTACAAATTGGGGTATATTATTTGGTCTTTGTGAAAGTTTTAGAGTCCACAAGCTATGGTGCCAATATCTGAAAATTGATCACACCTGAAGTACTGATGGCCTATCTCATTTCTTGAGACCCGAACAAGTCAGGAAAGTACAAATACCCCCCAAATGACCCCTTTTTGGAAAGAAGACATTCCAAGGTATTTAGAAAGAGGCATGGTGAGTTTTTTTAAGTCATTTTTTCCCACAATTCTTTGCAAAATCAAGATTTTTTTTTTCTTTTTTCACAAAATTGTTATATTAGCAGGTTATTTCTTACACACAGCATATGCATACCACAAATTACACCCCAAAACACATTCTGCTATTACTCCCGAGTACGGCGATACCACATGTGTGAGACTTTTACACAGCGTGGCCACATACAGAGGCCCAACATGACGGGAGCACCATCAGGTGTTCTGGAGCACCCGGGCCAATTCTGACATTTCTCTCCTACATGTAAAAATCATTTATTCACTAGAAAATGACATAGAACCCCAAAACATTTTATATATGTTTTTTTAGCAAAGACCCTAGAGAATACAATGGCGGTCGTTGCAACTTTTTATCTAGCACGGTACTTGCACAGCAAATTTTCGAACGCGCTTTTTTTGGAAAAAAAATGTTTTGTGCTTTACAAAAAACAAAACTGTAAATTTAGCCCAATGTTTTTGCATAATGTGAAAGATGAAGTTACGTAAATAGTAAATAGTAAATAGATAGTAATAGTAAAGAGTAAATAGATACCCAACATGTCACGCTTCAAAATTGCACACACTCGTGGAATGGCGCCAAACTTCGCTACTTAAAAATCCCCATAGGCGACGCTTTAATTGTTTTTACTGGTTACATGTTTTGAGTTACAGAGGAGGTCTAGGGCCAAAATTATTGTTCTTGCTCCAACGTTCGCAGCGATACCTCACATGTGTGGTTTGAACACCGTTTTCCTATGTGGGCAGGACTTGCGTATGCGTTCGCTTCTGCATGCAAAGTTTATTTTAGTTTGACACTTTTTTTCCCCCCAAAAATGTTTTTGATCACTTTTATTCCTATTACAAGGAATGTAAAAATCCCTTGCAAGAGGAATATGGCATGACAGGTCCTCTTTACAGTGAGATATGGGGTCAATAAGACCCCACATCTCACCTCTAGGCTGGAAAGCCTGAAACAAAAAAAAAAAAAAAAAACGATCCTGGCTT
The DNA here is from genome assembly GCA_028564925.1 of Lithobates sylvaticus. NCBI lineage: Eukaryota > Metazoa > Chordata > Amphibia > Anura > Ranidae > Lithobates > Lithobates sylvaticus. The sequence continues at coordinate 34,521,240 of CM053026.1, read as the reverse complement.
TGATCGTAGTGAGTATCGCATGGTATTGCAGAATATCGCAGGGTATCGCAGAATATGGCAGAGTATTGTTCGGTATTGCAGAGTATTGTTCGGTATTTGCAGGGTATTGCAAAGTATTGTTCGGTATTGCAGAGTATTATTGTGCATTGCTGTGTATTGCAGAGTATTGTTGTGTATTGCAGAGTATTGTTGGGAACTGCTGGGTATTGCAGAGTACTGCTGGGTATCCATCCATCCATGCTCAGCTATCCCTCCATACCCTGCAGTACCCAGCAATACACTGCATGCTATTGCTGTGTATTGCAGGGTATGGAGGGATGGCTGAGCATGGATGGATGGATCGGTGGTGACTGCAGAGCCCGCCCACAGCACTGCTGCCACCGGTCCCTCCCCCTCTCCTCACACTGTAACGATCGGTACAGAGAGAGGAGAGAGGAACCGGCGTCATGAAATGACGCTGGTTTCCTTACATGTGATCACTCCGTCATTTTACGGAGGGATCACGTGGTAAACGGCCGCGATGAGTGGCCGTTTACCGTGATCCGCGATCCGTCGTGTCCCCTGGACCCGGCGATCACGGATGTTCTCGAGTGCAGGGGGCGCGCAAGAGGGGAATTCTGAGAGGTCGTTAATTAACGGCCTCTCAGAGTTAAGCAACCGCCCTGTAGCCGTTTTTCGGCTATGGGCCGGTTGTTAACTGGTTAAAGTGATGTGCCTATAAAACAAATCCAAGAATAATAATATACAAGCGACTAAAGTCGTCATTCAGCTTACAACATCATATAGCGTGAATATACACACATTTCATAAAATATAAATATTGATACAAAAGTGATCCATAAAGTGCTGAAGTGCATCCAAGTCCATGATAGTGTGACCACCCAGGATCAGTTTTCAGCAATAATAAAAGGTGACTTGATAGGTGACTGTGAATATAGCGATCTGCAGCAGTGATTACACTCAGGGGCTCCCCACCCCAAGGTAATGGCCGCTCACCTCGGAGCATGTGACCTCACAATTAAGTTTGGTCAATACACGCTTTTAAATCCTCAAAACTAATTCCAGGTCAGGTTGCAAGGGCCAAATACTGCTATAGAGCGGTGCACTAATACACCAGACCCATGTGTGTACCCTATAATAGGGCTTTGTTTGTAGTAAATAAAATCTTTTAAAATGGCATCACATTATGGAGTTTCTTTTTGAGATCTATATATGGAGGATACATCTTTGAGCATGTTTGGCCCTTGCAACCTGACCTGGAATCCGTTTTGACGATTCAAAAGCGTGTATTGACCAAACTTGATTGCGAGGTCACATGCTCCGAGGAGAGCGGCCATTACCTTGGGGTGGGGAGCCCCTGAGTGTAATCACTGCTGCAGATCGCTATATTTACAGTCACCTATCAAGTCACCTTTATTATTGCTGTATTAAAAAAAGACAATGAAAACTGATCCTGGGTGGTCACACTATCATGGACTTGTATGCACTTCAGCACTTTATGGATCACTTTTGTATCAATATTTATATTTTATGAAATGTGTGTATATTCACGCTATATGATGTTGTAAGCTGAATGATGACTTTAGTCGCTTATATTTTATTATTATATTCTTGGATTTGATTTATAGGCACATCACTTTAACCACTTGCTTACTGGGCACTTGAACCCCCCTCCTGGCCAGACTAATTTTCAGCTTTCGGCGCTGACGCACTTTGAATGACAATTGCGCAGTTATACAACACTGGACCCAAATTAAATTTTTATCATTTTTTTTTTCCCCACAAATGGAGCTTTATTTTGGTGGTATTTAACCACAGCTGGGGTTTCTATCTTTTGCTAAACAAACAAAAGATGGAAAATTTAGAAAAAAAAATAAAATCATGTTTAATAGTTTGTTATAAAACTTTGCAAACAGGTAATTTTTCTGCTTCATTGATATGCGCTGAGGCGGCGGCACTGGTGGGCACTGATAAGGTGGCACTGATAGGGACAGATAAGTCGGTACTGATGGGCACAGATAAGATGGCCCTGATGGGTGACACTGATGTGCAGCACTGTTCAGGCACTTATTGTGGGCACTGACAGATGACACTGACAGGCGGCACTTGTAGGGGGCACAGGTGGGCACCGAGGAGCCGGGACTAATGTCCCTCTCACTGCCACCGGTGATCGGCTTTTTTTTTTTTTTCTCCTCGCTCTATCTGCGCGAGGAGGAAAAATAGTGGATTACCGGCTATGTTGTCACCACATGATTAGCTGTCATTGGCTGACAGCTGATCACGTGATAAGGGGTCGGGATCGGCCCCTTAGGGCTCTTTCACACGGGGCGGATCAGTGCTGATCCGCCCCGTGGATATCCGCTTGCAGGAAGACGACAGGTCCATCTCTGCACACAGCGCAGGGACGGACCTGTCACAGCACCGCTCTCCCCTACGGTAGATCGGGTGACGACGGACCGTAGAGTCCGTCGTCATCCGATCCGCTCTGCAGACGGATGGAAAAAATAGGGTTTTCCTCCGTCTGCAGAAACGGAGCATAGCGGGCACGGACGAGATCGGGTGTCAGCGGATGTTCATCCGCTGACCCCCGCTATCCCAAAGGGATACATGCATGTCCGTTTTGCATCCGAAAACGGAAGGATGAAAAAAAAAAACGGACATACGGTTCGTCCGTGTGAAAGAGCCCTTACTCGGATCTGTGATCCAGCGAGTCTCACAGACTCGCTGATCACAGAGCGCGCCGTGGGCGCCCTTCAGGGGGCGCGCAGGCTGCTCATGCACGGGACGACGTCAATGGAGGTAGTCCCGGCAATGTAGATCCGTGCTGTAGCCGTCATTTGGCTATAGCGCGGATCTCTAGGAGGTTAAATAATAAATTAGTTTTTTAGGCTTTTGATCATTAAGGGGCTAGCGCAGCACATGATAGATTTAGCCTTAGTTAGAATTTGACTGGAATTCCACTTTAATCTTCCCTAGATTTCCTGTTCTTTACAGATGGGAGGAGCAGCCTCGTCTCTCGGTTGGTGGTCATGCAGAAAGTTCCGCCATGGCCTGGATTGCAGATTAAAAAAAAAAAAAAAAAAAAAGGTTTAGGAATCGCTTTAGGAACCTGAATCCAAAAACCCCGGAGATCAATACGGCAACAGCACAACTACAAATGTACTGCAGTTTTCCATTAAAATAATGGAAGTTGAAAGAAAACTGCATCTTAGAAAACAACAGCTTAACATAAGCTAGCCAGTGTGGTTCTGTGTTAGTTGGACTCTTGGCGTCACGGGTCCACCAAGCTGCCATTTCCCACATCGCAGACTGTAACATTTCCCCAAAGCAGCAGAACTTAATCAGATGATAAAAGCTTCTTTTGAAGAATAAAATAAAAAAATAAGTCTTTCCCACCAATTATACGAACAACCTGGAGGAGGGGGAGAGAGAGAGAGAGACAAAACGCAAAAGGAGAGGAAGAAAAAAAAAAAAAAAATTAGCCTGCACTCGGTCACGCAGTAGGACCATCGCAAATCTTTCAAGTCGTATTCTGAGCTGCAATCTTCAAAGTGCCACAATCCCCTTTGAAGCCTTGCTCCGAGCAACTTCCACTGGAAGCTTCTGGATGTGGCCGCGCCACTCACAAGTTACTCGTTCATTCTGCAGTCACAATGATAAAGCTGCGAGCCGCGCCGAAGAGCCAGCCGGCTGCGGACGGGTGTGGAATGTGTGATTGGAGACACAAAGCGAAAAGCAACATTGTCCCAGCACCCCCCCAGATTGTGGTAACAATTGTAAGAAGCTTAAAAATATTGAAAGTTGACTTTTGGAGGGGGATCTACACGTAATTTAAAAGACCAAGACCCCTTTCACACTGCAGAGCCCGGCCGTAAACGCCAAGGACCCTTTCACACTGCAGAGCCCGGCCATTAATGCCAAGGACCCTTTCACACTGCAGAGCCCGGCCGTAAATGCCAAGGACCCTTTCACACTGCAGAGCCCGGCCGTAAATGCCAAGGACCCTTTCACACTGCAGAGCCCGGCCATTAATGCCAAGGACCCTTTCACACTGCAGAGCCCGGCCGTTAACGCCAAGGACCCTTTCACACTGCAGAGCCTGGCCATTAATGCCAAGGACCCTTTCACACTGCAGAGCCCGGCCGTAAATGCCAAGGACCCTTTCACACTGCAGAGCCCGGCCGTTAACGCCAAGGACCCTTTCACACTGCAGAGCCCGGCCATTAATGCCAAGGACCCTTTCACACTGCAGAGCCCGGCCGTTAACGCCAAGGACCCTTTCACACTGCAGAGCCCGGCCGTTAACGCCAAGGACCCTTTCACACTGCAGAGCCCGGCCGTTAACGCCAAGGACCCTTTCACACTTATACGACTTGTCCCACGATTTGGGACTGCAAAGTAGCATGATAAGTCTTTCCCCCATGATTTACAATGACAGCCATTCATATTAGTACCACTTCAAGCCCTTCCGACTTCAAAGTAGTCCCTGGTCCAATTTTGATGCCACTTACGCAGGCATTCCTTGAAATCGCGGCAAAATCGTTGTAAAATTGCGAAAGGGGCCTAAAGCTCCAGAGAGAGAGATATCATTTTGCCCCTCTGTACAAATCATTAGTAAGACCTCATCTGGAATATGCAGTTCAGTTTTGGGCTCCAGTTCTCAAAAAGGATATCGGGGAACTGGAGAAAGTGCAGAGAAGGGCAACCAAACTGATAAGAGGCATGGAGGAGCTCAGCTATGAGGAAAGATTAGAGGAACTAAATTTATTCTCTCTTGAGAAGGAGGAGATTAACCACTTCAGCCCCGGAAGATTTGGTTGATGAATGACCAGGCCATTTTTTTGCGATTCGGCACTGCGCCGCTTTAACTGACAATTGCGCGGTGGTGCGACGTGGCTCCCAAACAAAATTGACGTCCTTTTTTTTCCCCACAAATAGAGCTTTCTTTTGGTGGTATTGGATTACCTCTACGGTCTTTATTTTTTGCGCTTTAAACAAAAAAAAAAAGCGACAATTTAAAAAAAAAATATATATATATTTTGTACATTTTGCTATAATAAATATCCCCATTTATTTATTTTTTTTTAAAAGCAAATTTCTCAGTTTAGGCAGATGTGTATTCTTCTATATATTTTTGGTTAAAAAATAAAAAAAAACACACACACACACACCAAGCCTGATTGGTTTGCATAAAAGTTATAGCGTCTACAAAACAGGGGATAGAATTATGGCATTATATTTTTTATTTTTTTTTATCGGGACTGCAACATTATGGTGGACACATCGGACACTTGACAAATGTTTGGGACCATTGGCATTAATACAGCGATCAATGCTATAAAAATGCACTGATTACTGTAAAAATGTCACTGGCAGAGAAGGGGTTAACCACTAGGGGGGCGATCAAGGGGTTAACTGGGTTCCCTGCTACGCGTTTCTAACTGAAGGGGGAGGGGACTGACTAGAGGAAGTGACGGATTGTGGTTCCTAGCTATTAGGAACACACGATCTGTCATTCCTCTCAGAACAGAACAGGGATTTGTGTGTACACACACACACACACACACACACACACACAGTTCCTTGTTCTGCCTCTCGTGCCCACGATCGCTTGTGGCCGGCGGTCATCACAATCATCGGCCACGAGCATCGCCACCCCCACAGTGCAGCGCGCGCGCCTGCTATCCCAAGCAGACGTATGGCTACGATGGCTCGTGCCGACCTGCCGCTGTAAAATGACGGCGGCTGGTCGACAAGCGGTTAAGGGGGGATTTGATCAACATGTACCAATATATAAGTGGCCCATATAATAAACTTGGTGTTGAGTTATTCACTTTAAGGTCATCACTGAGGACAAGGGGGCACTCTTTACGTCTAGCGGGGGGGGGGGGGGGGGAGAAGAAGATTTCTCCAAATACAGAAAGGATTCTTCACAGTAAGAGCTGTGAAAATGTGGACTATACTCCCCCCAGAGGTGGTTCTGGCCTGCTCAGTAGATTGCTTTAAAATAGGTCTGGATTCTTTCCTAAATGTACATAATATAGCTGGGTACTGATATTTATAGGTAAAGTTGATCCGGGGAAAATCTAAATTGCCTCTCGGGGGATCAGGAATGGATTTTTTTCCCCCGCTGTAGCAAATTGGATCATGCGCTGCTGGGGTTTTTCACCTTCCTTTGGATCAAATGTGGGTGAAGTATTGTAAATATGGGATTGCGTTTTTTATTTTTATAAATTTTTTTGTGGTTGAACCAGATGGACTTGTATCTTTTTTTTTCAACCTATGTTACAATGTAAAGCACCGCTCGTTTTTGCGGTGCTTTAGCGGCCGCTCGCGGGGTGGTTTTTACCTTAAAAACAAGGTGAAAAGTCCAGTTTTGCAGCGATTTCAAAGTGCTGCCCATACATTGCAATGGGCAGGGTGTTTTGTGACAGTGTTTTACAGCGCTCCCAACCTGCGCCCCAAACATGCAGCTTGCAGGACTTCTCGTAACGTCCCGCAAGCGCAAGCGCACCACCCCCAGTTTGATAAGACACACTGCAATGAATGGGAGGTGCTTTTCAGAGGCTATTTCTAGCGCTAAAGCGCCTGAAAACCGCCTCAGTGTGAAAGAGGTCTAAAGCGAGTTGCTTTGAATGGCACCAATGAACTAAAGTGAAAAACTATCAAAAATGCCCATTAAATGTTTTTAGGTCTCGACTCGGCTTAAAACCAAATTTTTAAAAGAGAAGAAGTTCAGGTTTCCAAAAGAATCTGTTCCACACCCCCTCTACAATGAGAGCTGAGCAATCAAAACACGATCGCTCAGTTCTCCCCTGAGAAAAAAAATCTGCAAGTGTCAGAAACCGGCTCTCTGCTCTGCTTCTTAAGCGCCGGGCTGTAGAGGGGATGGGAGAGGCTGGTCTTCCAGAGAATGCTGGTCCAGGCTTCTGGGTGGATCATGACTGAGAAGTCGGGATCGATCCAGCGCCTGAGTGATGTCAGCCGACATTGGACTTTAGCCCGCTGTCGGCTGAAAAACACAGGTCACAGGAGTGCAAAAAGAACTGCGCTCCTGAGATCCCCAGGAGAAGTAGGGACAATAGAGCTTTGGCCATACTTCTCCTTTAACTACTGGGCATTTTTACCCCCTTCCTGCCAAGGCCAAATTTTCAGCTTTCAGCGCTCTCACACTTTAAATGACAATTGCTGGCATCGCTGCTGGGCACTGTTGGAGCTGCACTGATAACCAGGGCATTGATAACGAGTGCCCTGATGATCTGTACAGATTCTCCACTGTGTGGAAATGCCGCTGATCGGCTCTCCTTTCCTAACATCTTAGGACAGACCTCCTCCTGAGAGGAAAGGAATGGCGATAACCGGAAATGTCCTTGTTTACATGTGATCAGCTGGGATTGGACACAGCTGATCACATGGGTGAAAGAGACTCATTATCAGCTCTTTATAGAGATTGGTGTTCCAGGGACAGAGCACACCTCTGATCGCCACACTGCGCAACCCCCATAGGCGCCCAAGCACAGCGAGACGTCAGATGATGTCGTTCCAGAACGAGAGAGCCGCCTCCCACCAACTGACAGTACGGCGGGGTGGGAGGTGGAAAGGTAAGGCCTTCTATTAGGTCTACAGCTGGCCATACACAAAGAATTTGGGCTGATGAGCAAGAGAAATCCATAGATTCCCCCAATTAAAAAACAATAAAAAAAACTATTTTGGGTTGACAAATCTTCCATTTCCGCCTAATGTATTCTGAAGGACGGTCCCCACAGCCAAAAGATTTGGATGAAATTCGAGCCATGAAAGAAAGAAGATTTTTTTGTTTTGTTTTATTTTAAACTTTGGATAGAGTGGATAGGAATCAGAACCCATCTGGTTTTTATTGCGGCTACTCCAGTTAGGCCCCTATCACACTTATGCGACTTGTCCCGCGATTTGGGACTGCAAAGTAACATGACAAGTCGTTCCCCGTGATTTCCAATGACAGCCATTCATATTAGTACCACTTCAAAGTAGTCCCTGCACTACTTTGGTCCGATTTTGATGCCACTTACACCGGCATTCCTTGCAATCGTGGCAAAATCCGCGGTAAAATCGAGTGACTGAAGTCGCACAAGTGTGAAAGGTGGCCAAAATAAAAAAAAAATAACATATACATATTATATATATATATATATATATATATATATATATATATATATATATATATATATGTTATCGGTGCGTCCGTAGTTATAGTAAAGCAAAACACTATTTTACTATTTTGGGTTTGTTTTCCTTTAACAGAAAAAAAAAAAATCACGAAATACCCATTACCATTTACCACCAAAAAGAAAGGCCAATTTGTCCTGGATAAAAGAATAAAAATAAAAAAAATAAATGTATCCACGTGGATACACAAATTAGACCGGCCATACACGGGTCGAATTTCGAAAAGAATTTTCTTCTTTCGAAAATTTTATCTAAGAATTTTCGTTCGTATTTCCCACCATTAGTGGGGTTGCAGCAACAGCCGATTTTCGTGCGGCCATCGAATTTGCGTAAAATCGGTCATGTCACAAATTTTCTGAAAATTCTTTTGAAAATTCGACCATGTATGGTCAGCCTTAGTTGCGATGATATACTCATGTTTTATTAACACGTCAAAGTTGCAAAATTGTGTTCCGATCGTTCACATCGGTTTTACCTTCCATCACAAAAAAGGTTAAACTTGTAGCTCCATTAAAAAAAAAAAAAAAAAAAATTAGGGAAGGATTGGTACCCACTCCAAGAATACTCTGTTCCTAGAGTTTGTTCCCGAAGTTAGTTTTTTTTTTATTTTTATTTTTTTATTTTTTTAATTTTTTTTTTTTTTTTCGAGCACCGGCTTTAAAAAAAAAAAAAAAAAAAAAAAAAAAAAACTTTGGGAACAAACTCTAAGGCTAGGTTCACACTGCTGCGGTGCGAATTTAGCGCGATTTTTGATCCGATTGCGTTGCGAATTTGCATTGTGAATTCTTTATGTGTTCTTGCAATTCTACTGCAAATTTAGCAGTCTGTGGAGCTGAATTCGCATCGCACACGGATCAAACTCGGACATGACCCTTTTTTCACGCATTAAAAATAAAAAAGAAAAAGTTTATTAAAATGACTTGCGAATTTGAGCGATCGCAACGGCTCAAATTCGCAGCAGTGTGAACCTAGCCTTAGAACAGAGTATTCTTGGAGTGGTTACCAATCCTTCCCTTTTTTTTTTTTTTTTTTTTAATGGATCTTAAAGTTAAACCCCTTTGTGGTGGAGGGTAAAATCGATGTGAAAGATCGGAACACAATTTTGCAATTTTCTTTTGAAAAACCCGAAAATCTGTGCATTTTGTGATCCGATGGCGCCACCATTGATTTCGAAAAATTCGACCAACCAAGCCTTCAATTTCACCTCATGTAGCTACAGAAAAGTATTCTCGTGGCTGGGAATCTTCTTTTCTTTCCGGGAATTTTCTTTTCTTGCACATTTATATTTCGATTTACATTTCTCGCACGATTCTCCCGTCAATGGTTTGTTTTTCAAAAAATGTACAACATGTCCGATTTCTCAAATTTGATGGCCGCACGAAAATCGTCTGTTGCTGCAGCCCCACTAAGGCCCCTTTCACACAGGGGCGGGGAGCCGCGGTGACGGTAAAGCAGCGCTATTTAGCGCTGCTTTACCGTCGTTTTAACCGCGGTATTCGGCTGCTCGCGGTGCGGTTTTAACCCCCGCGAGCGGCCGAAAAGGGGTTAAACACCCCCGCAGAGCGCCGCCATAGCGGCGCTTTGCGGCGGTATTGCCGCGGTTTCACCGCGGTGTCCCATTCTATTTAATGGGAAGGAGCGGTATAGGAGCGGTGAAAACACCGCTCCTGTCCAGCTCCAAAGATGCTGCTAGCAGGACTTTTTTTGTCATCCTGCTAGCGCACCGCTCCAGTGTGAAAGCCCGCCGGCTTTCACACTAGAGTTAAAGGGGCAGGATTTTTTCATGCGGTGAACAGGCGCTATTTTTAGCGCTGCACCGCATGAAAAACGCTTAGGTGTGAAAGGGGCCTAATGGTGCGAAATCTGAACGAAAATTCTTAGATAAGATTTTCGAAATTTGACCGATGTATGGCCTGTCTAATTTGTGTATCCAGGTGGATACATTTTTTTTTTTTTTATCCAGGACAAATTGACCTTTAGAATTTAGCCATTTTTTTTACTATTACTAGGGACGCACTGATACCATTTTTTTTTTTTTTTTTTTTTTAATTTGAGTACTGACCATTTTTTTTTTTTTTGCAGCACAGATAGAGAGGGTGAATCTCCCTAAGGCCCCACTCACACTTCAAAGTCGCGCGATTTTGCCACGATTTCAAAGGAATGCCTGTGTAAGTGGCATCAAAATCGACCAAAGTAGTGCAGGGACTACTTTGAAGTCGGAAGGACTTGAAGTTGTACTAATATGAATGGCTGTCATTGGAAATCATGGGGAACGACTTGTCATGCTACTTTGCAGTCCCAAATCGTGGGACAAGTTGTATAAGTGTGAAAGGGGCCTAGCTGGGGTAGCCGCAATAAAACCCAACAGGTTCATCAAGTTTTATTTTTTTATTTTTTAACAGCTGGTGCACGAAAAAAAAAAAAAAAAAATCCCTCATCTGTAAGGGTTGTCATTCGAGTACCCGCTGTAAAAAATAAATAAATATCAAACTTCTAGTATTCTTGGAGTGTGTAACAATCCTTCCCTTTTTTTTTTTTTACAGCCAGTGCTCGAATGACAACCCTTACAGACATGGAATTTTTTTTTTTTTTAAATGTACATGTCTGATTACTCAAATTCGTTGGATGCATGTTGCTGCAGCCCCACTAATGGTGCGAAATATGAACAAAAATTCTTAGATAAGATTTTCGAAAGAAAATCCTTTCGAAATTTGACCAATGTATGGCCTGCCTAATTTGTGTATCCAGGTGGATACATTTTTTTTTTTTATCCAGGACAAATTGGCCTCTCTTTTTGGTGGTATATGGTAACGGATATTTCGTGATTTTTTAAATTTTATTTCTCTATTAACCACTTCCCTACCCGCCCATAGTCATATGACGCCCACAAGGTGGATCTCCCATCATATGACGTCCTCCCATTCCCGGCCGCCTGGGGGGCGCGCGCGCCCCCGCGGCGTCGCTCGGGACCCGGTGTGAGTGCCCGGCGGCCGCGATGTCCGCCGGGCACCCGCGATTGCCCGTTAAAACAACGGGACCGTGGAGCTGTGTGTGTAAACACATAGCTCCACGTCCTGTCAGTGCAGAGGAGACCGATCATGTGATCTCAGTACAGAGGAACACATGATCGGTCTCCTCCCCTTGAGTCCCCTCCCCCCACAGTTAGAATCACTCCTATAGGGAACACATTAACCCCTGCAGCACCCCTAGTGTTAACCCCTTCCCTGCCAGTCACATTTACACAGTAATCAATGCAATTTTATAGCAACGATCGCTGTGTAAATGATAATGGTTCCAAAAATGTGTCAAAAGTGTCCGAAGTGTCCGCCGCAATGTCGCAGTCACGAAAAAAAAAAATCGCAGATCGCCGCCATTACTAGTAAAAAAAAAAAAATGCAATAAAATCTATCCCCTATTTTGTAGACGCTATAACTTTTGCGCAAACTGATCAATATACGCTTATTGCAATTTTTTTTACCAAAAATATGTAGAAGAATACGTATCGGCCTAAACCGAGTAAAAAAATAGGTTTTTTTTTTTTTTTAAAAATGGGATATTTATTATAGCAAAAAGTAAAAAATAGTGTTTTTTTCAAAATTGTCGCTCTTCTTTTGTTTTATAGCGCAAAAAATAAAAACCGCAGGGGCGATCAAATACCACCAAAAGAAAGCTCTATTTGTGGGGAAAAAAAGGACGTCAATTTTGTTTGGGTGTAACGTTGCACGACCGCGCAATTGTTAGTTAAAGCGACGCAGTGCCGAATCGCAAAAAGTGCTCTGGTAAGGAAGGGTGTAAAATGGCCCGGTGCTGAAGCGGTTAAAGGAAAACTGCCCCAAAATAGTAAAAAAAAAAAAAAAAATATATATATATATATATATATATATATATATATATATATATAGATATATATATATATATATATATATATATATATATATATATAAAACACTTTAGAATTTAGCTGAGTTTTTTACTATTACTAGGGACGCGCCAATACCATTTTTTATTTATTTTTTAAAATTTGAGTACTGACTTTTTTTTTTTGCGATCGTTAACAGCACAGATAGGGTGAATCTCCCTAAGGCCCCTTTCACACTTCAAAGTCGCACGATTTTGCCGCGATTTCAAGGAATGCCTGTGAAAGTGGCATCAAAATCGGACCAAAGTAGTGCCGGAACAACTTGAAGTCGTACTAATATGAATGGCTGTCATTGGAAATCATGGGGAACGACTTGTCATGCTACTTTGCAGTCCCAAATCGTGGGACAAGTCGTAAAAGTGTGAAAGGGGCCTAACTGGGGTAGCCGCAATAAAAACCCAACAGGTTCATCAAGTTTGATTTTTTATTTTTCTTATTTTTTAACCGCTGGTGCACGAAAAAAAAAAAAATCCCTCATCTGTAAGGGTTGTCATTCGAGCACCCACTGTAAAAAAAATTGAAATATCAAACTTGGTTTTTTATTGCGGCTACCCCAGTTAGGCCCCTTTCACACTTGTACGACAACAAACTCTAGTATTCTTGGAGTGGGTACCAATCCTTCCCAGTTTTAATTTTTTTTATTTTTTACAGCCGGTGCTCTAATGACAACCTTACAGATCAGGGGATTTTTTTTTTTTTTTCCCGAGCACCAGCTGTAAAAAAATAATTAAAAAATAAATCCAACTTTGGGAACAAACTCTAGGAACAGAGTATTCTTGGAGTGGGTACCAATCCTTCCCTTTTAGGGAATTTTTTTTAATTTTAACTTTTATTTTATTTTTTTTAAAAGGTGAGCTTTCGCTTTAAAATGTTGCTGGCCTGGCGTCAAACAGATCCCACTAAAACGCCTCAGGTAGAACTAGCTGCGAGCCGCTAATCGCCTCCGACTTATCTTCGGGGCGATGTGACAAGGGAGCCGTATATTAAACAGCAGCAGCATCTGTCCTGACGATACGATCCGGGGGACGCAGATTAGCATAAAATCTAATGATGTCAAGAAAGCCTGCGTTGAAAGAAAAAGCCTGCGCCGAGGAACTATTGCCGAGCCTGACAGCGGCAGCGCAGTTTAGAGATGCAAATGAAACCATTATGTTCAATAATTATATGAAAATATGAAGAGTTCAGCATGTTTTTCCAGCCCCGATGGCGGTTAATGGGATGTGCGCTTATGTAAATAACCGCTATTAAAGCTAATGCCCAAAAAAAAAAAAAAAAAAAACCCTTAATAAATTCATAGTAAAGCTACTGATTTAGGAGGCTTTTTAATGCCGGCAGCGCTCAATTATTAGACAGGAGTGCATTATTACGTTTAAACCTCATTACCGCGGCAAGTCAGCGAAACTCCATCAATTATCTTGCGATAATGAAAATGAGAATTGTTCGAGGTGGGGGGTGGGCAAACACAAGAAAATAAAAAAAAAATAAAAAAAAATAAAAAAATGATGTTTCTTCTTGGCAAATTTTCTTTGAAAGCGCCAGAAAAAAAAAAAAGTGTGTGGGGGGGGGGGGGGGTGTCGTCAATGTGGCCCTGCGGAGATCACGTCATCTCTCCAGCAGTTTGTCGGTTTACCGAAACCGCGGCACCTTCGGGGTATTTTATTTTCCCCACTAAAGACAGTATGCGAGATGGTGGAGGAGTTGGTGGCGGAGTCACCGTGTCCAGCATCGCTCGTGAAAAATAAAAAACAAACAAAATAAAAAAAAAACGGCAATTGCCTAAATGAAAATGGGTGGAAATGTTTCGTTACTTGTTTCTCGGGTGGAACCAGATAGAAAAATTGTAGTAAGGCTGTAGAAATACATAAGAAGAGCAAAGAAGGAAAAAAACTAAAAATACAATAAACACTTATAAAAATAAATATAAAAATAATTTGCTATGATGTGAAATGTGAAGGAACACGGACTTTACCGGATAATAATGGGGTAAAATTACCTAAATCCAGACGCTGGTCAAAAATTAACCATCTCAATACCGGGCACTTTCACCCCCTTCCTGTCCAGGCCAATTTTTTAGCTCTGTCATACTTTAAAATGACAATTGTGCGGTCATGCTACACTGTACTCGTATGACATTTTGATCTTTTTCAAACAAATAAAGCTTTCTTTTCGTGGCATTTAATCACCACTGTATTTTTTTTTGCGTTTGCTAAATAAATGAAAAAAAAAAAAAAAGACAGAATATTTTGAAAGAAAAAATAGTTTTTGTTTGTTATAAAATTTTGCAAATAAATCTTTCTTCATAGATTTCGGCCAAACTGTATTCGGTTACATTTCTTTGGTGAAAATAATCCAAATCAGTGTTTACTAGTCAGGCTGTACGAAAGTTAGAGAGTCCACAAACTATGATATATACACTATATTGCCAAAAGTATTGGAACGCCTGCCTTTACACGCACATGAACTTTAATGACGTCCCAGTCAGGTTCATTGATTACAGCTGTAACAGCTTCAACTCTTCTGGGAAGGCTGTCCACATGGTTAAGGCCCCTTTCACACTGATGGGCCGTCCAGGTCCGCCTGTCAGTTTTGACGGCTTACTTTAAAATGAGAGATACGGGGGGCCCCAAAGTCGGGTTGGAAAATGTCAAGCACTTTTCTGCAGCAAAAAATGACATTTTCCAACCCGACTTTGGGGCCCCATATCTCGGGGCCTCTGGATATGTAGTGAAAGTACCACTGGGTTTGCACACCAAATTTGGGGTTCCTAGCACCAAGTGGCCCCGAGATATGGGGGCCCCAAAGTGTGGTCGGAAAATGTCATTCTCTGCTGCAGAAAAGTGCTTGACTCGAGTATAAGCCGAGGGGGAGCATTTTCAGCACAAAAAAAAATGTGCTGAAAAACTCGGCTTATACTCGAGTATATACGGTGTGTTAAAAATGTTGGAGCGGTGGGTTAAAAGTGAATGATGTATAAAAATGTTTTTTCTCTCCCTTTATACGAATAAAAAAACAATTTTTTTTTAATCAGCACACACTGATGAAGTGCAATGGGTACCATTGGCTCTATGCTTTCGACCCGTGTCCTCTACTTCTGCCCCCCAATCTCTGGAATGATCACTGGAATTGGGCCCCATAGATTTCCAGTACATTTATAAAGTGGAGCGGACACCAGAACTAGAGCGCTCGCTGACCAGAAGCCTGGAGCTGAAGGTACCATTTGTGCACAGCTTTACCGTAGGTGGAATTAATGAACGCACGATCGTTACCCTCCTACTACACTTTCCGGTTAAAAAGAAAGATGGTTAAATGAGTTCTTAATTCACCAGTTAATATTAACAAAAAACACCGTTCTGCTCACTGTGTGGGTGAGCACAGAAAAATAGTTTAATTAGGCAACATGGGAATCGGGGTCTGTACTGGGGGGGGGGGGGTCCGAGTCATTCTGTTCATCCATCAGGCAAAGCACCATCCTAAACATCAGATACTCAAAGCGCAACTAAACCCAAAAACAGAAATTAAAAAACGCAATATATTGCCACTTACCAGTCCTTAAAGTGGTGTTGCCACCAAAAAGAAAAAAAAAAAAATAATTGTCTAAAAAAAAAAAAAAAAAAAAAAAATCATAAAAAAAATATAAATTGGAAAAAATAAAATTTGTACTCACCTCTAAATGCCTGTTGCTAGGGGGTCCCTCGTAGTCTGACACCTTCAGTGCCCGGGCACTGACGTCACTTCCCCTCGGCACCGCACAGTCATCTGGGACCTGTCATGTGTCCCAGATGAGTGAGTGTCGAATCATGGCGCACGGCGCCGCTCGCGCATGCGCAGTGGGGGCCCACATTAAGAATGCCTGCGCCGCGAGCAGAGCGGGGAACTAGGGGGGGGGGCCTCGTTCCCTCGCATCGCTGGACCCCGGGACAGGTAAGTGTCCGATTATTAAAAGCTGCTGACTTAATTTTTTTTTTCTTTTTTGTGGGCCCTCCTCTTTAACCACTTTCAGACCGGACCAATTTGCAGCCAAAGGACCAGGCCCCTTTTTGCGATTCGGCACTGCGTCGCTTTGACAATTGCGCGGTCGTGCGACGTGGCTCCCAAACAAAGTTGACGTCCTTTTTTTCCACAAATAGAGCTTTCTTTTGGTGGTATTTGATCGCCCCTGCGGTTTTTATTTTTTGCGCTATAAACAAAAATAGAGTGACAATTTTGAAAAAAATGCATTATTTTTTATTTTTTGCTATAATAAATATCCCCAAAAAATATATAAAAAAACATTTTTTTTCCTCAGTTTAGGCCGATACGTATTCTTCTACATATTTTTGGTAAAAAAAATCGCAATAAGCGATTATTGATCGGTTTGCGCAGAAGTTATAGCGTTTACAAGATAGGGGATAGTTTTATAGCATTTTTATTAATAATTTTTTTTTTTTTATTATTAATGGCGGAGATCTGCGATTTTTTTTGTGACTGCGACATTATGGCGGACACATCGGACATTTTTGACACATTTTTGGGACCATTGTCATTTTTACAGCAATTAATGCATTTAAATGCATTGATTTCTGTATAAATGACACTAGCAGTTTAGGGGTTAACCACAAGGTGGCAGTGTAGGGGTTAAGTAGGCCTAGGGGTGTGTTTTTTACTGTGGGG
This sequence comes from Lithobates sylvaticus, assembly GCA_028564925.1. Lineage (NCBI taxonomy): Eukaryota > Metazoa > Chordata > Amphibia > Anura > Ranidae > Lithobates > Lithobates sylvaticus. Next base: position 34,504,466 of record CM053026.1, on the reverse strand, counting down.
GGGCGTGGCTGTCAGCTAGTGAATGCTGATCTCTGCTCCAATCACAGGGAGCAGAGATCGGCGTCACTAGTTGCTAGGCAGAACAGGGAGATGCTGTTTATCTCGGCATCTCCCCGTTCAGCCGCTCCGTGAGACGATCGCGGGAGTCCCCGCGGCGATCGAGTCCGCGGGGACCGCGGCCGGACTCACGGGGGTCCCGACCGGCGCACTCCCGATGGCACGGACAGGCGAAAGGAGGGACGTATATATACGCCCTCCTGCCTGTACGTGCCATTCTGTCGACGTATATCGTCGTGCGCCGGTCGGCATGTGGTTAAAATGTTACTAAACCCACAACAGTAAAAATCAGTCTGTATATGCAGTACAGCGTGCTTGTTATACTCAATTCGAAACCTAAGGGGTTAATCCTCCGCGTGGTGTAAAAAGGCCTGTCTTCTCTAATCCTCCCTTTCTTCCACAGTCCCCAATCCATCTCCTGATAGTACGGAGCCTGGGGGGGGGGGGGGGGGGGGGGGGGGGGGGGGGGGGGGGGGGGGGGGGGGGGGGGGGGGGGGGGGGGGGGGGGGGGGGGGGGGGGGGGGGGGGGGGGGGGGGGGGTGGGGGGGGGGGGGGGGGGGGGGGGCTCCACATGCTCCATTTGGTGTGTATAACTAGAGTGTATTTTTTTTTTTCGGGGTGGGGGGGTGGTGCATGTGATCAGCACCGGGCCAATCAGCACTGCCCAGACAGAGGGTCAGGGGTCATGAAGCCTCATAGGACAGTGATGGTGAACCTTGGCACCCCCAGATGTTTTGGAACTACATTTCCCATGATGCTCATTGCATTCTGCAGTGTAGTTGAGCATCATGGGAAATGTAGTTCCAAAACATCTGGGGGTGCCAAAGTTCGCCAACTACATTTCCCATGATGCTCAACTACACTGCAGAGTGCAATGAGCATCATGGGAAATGTAGTTCCAAAACATCTAGGGGTGCCAAGGTTCACCATCACTGTCCTAGGACAATCAGAGAGGAATGAAAACTCCTCCTACAAGCTTTAACCAGACACTGATAGAAGTCACAAGACTGCTATATACTGCTGATGAGAAAAAAGGTATTTAGCAGTTTGTATTTACTAAAATAATTGCATTTCCATGTTCTGTGTACTGTGGGAGACAGAGTTGCCACCTCATCCCTTTAAACCCGAACACATATGAATTACACAGGTTCTGTGGCAAATTTAATGCAGATAAGGCGGCAATTGTGTTTACTACCACCTTAATCAACCACAGAACCTGTGCAATTAACGCGGCAAGTACTGCGGCAACATGGCTCGGCTGCGCGAATCGTCGGTAACATATATGGCCACTAGAGGGCGCACGCACGCCCCCCTGCTTGCCCCTGGGAGCCAATGCGAGTGCCCGGCAGTCACGATCACCGACAGGCTCCCGCAATCGCGTGGGGCACACCGAGAACCGGGATCTTTGTGTGTAAACACACAGTTACCGGTTCTCTGAGGAGAAAACTGATAGAGTATGAACAGCGATCTGTCATCTCCCCTACAGTCCCCTCCCCCTTCCATTAAAATCACCTCCCAGGGAACACAGTTAACCCCTTGATCGCGCCCTAGTGTTAATCCCTTTACTGCCAGTGACATTTTTACAGTAATCATGGTCGCTGTAAAAAAAAGCCAATGGTCCCAAAAATGTGTCAAAATTGTCCAATGTGTCTGCCATGTCACGGAGGAGGAGGAGGAGGAGGAGGAGGAGGAAGGAGAAGGAGAAGGGAAAGAAGGAGAAGAGAAGAAGGAGAAGGAGAGAAGGAGAAGGAAGGAGGAAGGAGAAGAAGAAGGAGAAGGAGAAGGGAGAAGGAGAAGGAGAAGAAAGAGGAGGAGAAGAGAAGGAGAAGGAGAAGGAGAAGGAGAAGAAGGAGAAGGAGAAGAAGGAGAAGGAGGAGGAGAGAGGGAGAAGGAGAAGGAGAAGGGAGAAGGAGAAGGAGAAGGAGAGGGAGGAGGAGAAGAAGAAGAAGAAGAAGAGGAGAGAGAAGAAGAAGAAGAAGAAGAATCGCCGCCATTACTAATAATAAAATTGCCATAAAAATATCCCCTATTTTGTAGGCACTATAACTTTTGCGCAAACCAATCAATATACGCTTATTGCGATTTTTATTACCAAAAAATACGTAGAAGAATACATATCGGCCTAAACTGAGGAAAAAAAATGTTTATATATTTTTGTGAGATATTTATTACAGAAAAAAGAAAAAAAATAGTTTTTTTTTTTTTTTAAATTGTCGCTCTTTTTTTTGTTTATAGCGCAAAAATAAAAAAACCGCAGAGGCGATCAAATACCACCAAAAGAAAGCTCTATTTGGGAGAAGAAAAAAAAAAGTCAATTTTGTTTGACCGCGCAATTGTCAGTTAAAGCGACGCAGTGCTGAATCGCAAAAACTGCTCTGGTCAGGAAGGGGGTCAAATTTTCCGAGGCTGAAGCAGTTAAAGGGGTTGTAAAGGTAAAAGTTTTCACCTTAATGCATGAAGGTGAAAAAACATCCGTCAATTACCGACCCCCCCCAGCCCCTCCCCCCCCGTTATACTTACCTGACCCCTCGAAAGTCGCGCGCTCGCCCCCCCCCCCCCCCCCCCCGACGTCCTCTTCACCGCTCACCCTGGCCGTTGATTGGCTAAAGTGGATGGATTGAAAACAGCGCAGCCATTGGCTCGCGCTGCTGTCAATCACATCCAATGACGCGGCGCGCCGGGGGGGGCGGGGCCGAGTGATACAACGAGCGGCTACGGCCACCACAGCTGTATCACTGGAGCGCGCCTGCAAGTACTCCACACCATATGAGGGAGCTCGCATGAAGTTGTGGAGTCCTTGTGGGGGGGAGCCGAGACAGCCGCAGAGGGACCCCAGAAGACCAGGTTCGGGGCCACTCTGCAAAAACGAGCTGCACAGTAGAGGTAAGTATAACATGTTTGTTATTTAAGAAAAAAAATTCCTTTAGTGACCCTTTAATATGTGTTCGGGTTTAACCACTTACCCACTGGGCACTTAAACCCCCTTCCTAACCAGACCAAATTTCAGCTTTTGGTGCTCTCACACTTTGAATGACAATTACTCAGTCATGCAACACTGTACCCAAATGAATTTTGTGTCCTTTTTTTTCACACAAATAGAGCTTTCTTTTGGTGGTATTTAATCACTGCTGGGTTTTTTAATTTTTGCGCTATAAATCAAAAAAATACTGAAAATTCGGTAAAAAAATAAATAAAAATCTTTGTTTCTATTAAAATTTATTGCAGAGTACTGGCGAGTACTAGCACAGTGGTGGCAGAGTGTTGCACAGTGGTGGCAGAGTATTGCACAGTGGGGGCAGAGCATTGCACAGTGGGGGCAGAGCATTGCACAGTGGGGGCAGAGCATTGCACAGTGGGGCAGAGCATTGCACAGTGGGGGCAGAGCATTGCACAGTGGGGGCAGAGCATTGCACAGTGGGGGCAGAGCATTGCACAGTGGTGGCAGTGTATTGCTGTCACTGACCAGCGCTGTGGGCACTACACATCCAGCCCACAGCGCTGGTCCCATCTCATCCCTTTCCGCTTCTCCCCTCTCATTGTACCGATTGGTACAGGAGAGGGGAGGGAGGAACCGGCGTCATGACGTGTGTACATGTGATCACTCCGTCATTTGACTGAGCGATCATGTGGTAAACGGCCGGGACCCGGCGGTCACGGATGTTCCCGAGTGCGCGCCCCAGGGGGCGCGCGGGAGCAAACTTCTGGGAGGACGTCCGCCCAGGATAAGCCGACCACGCTGTAGCCGTCTTTCGTATATGGCCCGGTCGACATGTGGTTAAAGGGATGAGGTGGTAACCCGAGGGAGACCAGGTATAGTGATTGCATGCTCCTGGGTTTAGTAACACTCAGAATGTGGTGGCACGTCCCGTTGTCTGCACTGGAACACACTGCACTGGTGTGAACTAGGGCCATTGGAATCCATGTCAAACACCGTCCATACATTTTTAATGCAAAATAAAAAAAATGCACTGGGCTGCATCTGGTGTGAACCAGCCTTTAGTATACAGATGATCACCCCTGGGGACGCAACCAGCTTCCTATATGTCCAGGGGCGATCGTCAGTCCCTAACTGCAGACAATTGCCCCATGTGCAATTACAAGTCAGTCAGTCATTGATTTTTTTTTTTTTTTTTTTTTACAGTCTGCAACTACCAACATCAACCTGTGAACCCAGCCACTGGAATACGCTGCATTCTTGGCACACCCATCGCATAAATACCATCTGACTGAGGCCTAAAAGGACTTTTCGGTTACAAAAACATTTGACAGCATGTCAACTACATCTACTTTTTTCATTTAGGGCCGGTTCACATTAGAACGCGGTGCAGGAAACACTTTGCCATTTATTGTTAATGGCACCCCAAACAAAACAAACAAAGAGCACTTGGGGCACCAAATCGCAAGATGACGCAGTACCAAGTGATCTAGTGCAGAACTTTTAATTTTTTTTAAGTGGTTCTAAAGCCTTAAGGTTTTTTTTTTTACCTTAAAACCTTCTGTCCTGCAGCTCCCCCCCTCCTCCCTTTCCTTACCTGAACCAGCGATGTGCAGCTCCTTCCGCAGTCTCTCTCTTCATTGGACAGACTGATAGTAGCGGGTAGCGATTGGCTCCCACTGCGGGCAATCAAATCTGGTGACACGGGAGCGGGGTCAATGGATGCCGCAGCGGGACTCGGGATTAACGCACGGGTGCTTTCCCTGGGGGGCACCGATGAAGAGGCAGGGCCTGGAGCGCCAGCGGGGAACCTCGAAGAAGAGGACCGGAGCTACTCTGTGCAAGACCGGGTCACAGAGCTGAAGAACGGGGAGAGGTATGTTTTCAAAACGCTTTTTTTTTTTCCCGTTTCATGAATTAACAAACAAAAAACAGTTAAGTTAGCCCAATTTTTTTTATATAATGTGAAAGATGATGTTACGCCGAGTAAATAGATACCCAACATGTCACGCTTTAAAATTGTGCACAATCGTGGAATGGCGCCAAACTTTGTTACTTAAAAATCTCCATAGGCGACGCTTAAGTTTTTTTACAGGTTACCAGTTTAGAGTTACAGAGGAAGTCTAGTGCTATATCTGTTGCACGCGCTCTAACGCACGCAGCTATACCTCATGTGTGGTTTGAGCGGCGTTTACATATGTGGGCGGGACTTACGTGTGTGTTTGCTTCTGAGCGCGAGCTACCAGGGACAGGGGCATTTTAAAATTTTATTTTTTTTACACTTTTTATAAAATGTTTTTTTTTTTGATCACTTTTATTTCTATTACAAGGAATGTAAACATCCCTTGTAATAGGAATCTATGTGACAGGTGCTCTTTATGGAGAGATGTGGGGTCAATAAGACCTCCCACATCTCTCCTCCAGGCTGGAAAGCAGGAGATCGGAAAAAAAATAATTCACCGATCTCATGCTGACAGCCGCGATTGTTTACTTCCGGGTACCCACGCGTGATGTCATAACGTCACCGGAAATCTCTATGCTCGTCATCCGGCGGTTCTTTCTCCGGGCCCCCGGTGGCATAGGGGAGCCCGGAAAAGCACCGGATGGCGGCGGGAGAGGGACGACGTCCCATTCTGTTGCCTATAAGAACGATCAAGCGGTGGAACTGCCACTATGATCGTTCTTATCGTGCACAGAATCGCCAGCCGGAAAGATTAATATCTGAATGGTGCCTGTAGCTATGGGCATCATTGAGATATCACTGCACAAACTAGAGGACGTAATTTTACTATGGCAGGGTATTAAAGTGGTTAAAGCGGAGCTCCACCCTAAAGTGGAACTTCAGCTTAAATCGGATTCCTCCCCCCCTCCGGTGCCACAATTGGCACCTTTCAGGGGGGAGGGGGGTGCAGATACCTGTATAATACAGGTATCTGTACCCACTTCCGTGACGAATTATCCGGAGATGCCCCGTTGTGTATTGGGAAACACAGTTCCCAGGACACAGCGGGGACCAATAGAGACGCGCAGCGCAACTCGCGCATGCGCAGTAGGGAACCGGGCAGGGAAGACGTTGCGTCTTCACTTCCTGATTTCCTGACAGAGGATGGCGGCGGGGCAGCTGAGAGACGAGCGGTCGCTCGGCACATTCTGCCGACACCGCTGGAACCTGGAACAGGTAAGTGTCCATTTATTAAAAGTCAGCAGCTGCAGTATTTTATAGCTGCTGACTGTTAATATTTTTGGTGCAGGTGCAGCTCCGCGTTAAGTTACCGTATATACTCGAGTATAAGCCGACCCAAATATAAGTCGAGGCACCTAATTTTACCACAAAAAAAAAAAAAAATGGGAAAACGTATTGACTGGAGTATAAGCCTAAAGTGAGAAATGCGCAGCTACTGTAAATGGAAAAGAGGGTCAACAATGCCCATTTGCAGCCTCACTGTGTCAAACTTGGTAGTTAAGGGTTCCTAGATGCCCCCCTAGCTGCAGCCAAAAATTGGGGTCTCTGGACCCAAAGGGTCCCAAAATGACATTGCTGCAGATGGACACAGTTGACCGACTTTGGGGCCCCGTAGATCGGGGCCACTTGGTGCTAGGAACCCCATATTTGGTATGCAAACCCAGTGGAACTATCACTACAACATATCCAAAAAGTGTTTCTATCACCAAGTGGCCCTGAGATACGGGGGCCCCAAAGTTGGGTCGGAAAATGTCATTCTATGTGCTTGACTCGAGTATAAGCCGAGGGGGGCATATTCAGCACCAAAAAAATGTGCTGAAAAACTCGGCTTATACTCGAGTATATACGGTATACTCTGCAGAGCACAGTGTGGAGAGAACTAAGAGCTGATTGGAGGGAAGGGACACAACCCCTTTCAAACAGGAAAAACGATGAGGCTGTCAATTGCAGACGGAGGGCTGAAGCTCCCCTCCCCGTGTCACCATTTTTCTCTTGGCAACAGGAAAACTTGTCAAAAAAGTGACATATGCAGATAGCAAAGGAACAAGGCAACAGGCAGAAAAGACACTTAGTGCTCTGGGTTGAGCCAAGAACACACTATATAGAGGGATATTCTGTGTTTAAATTGGGGTCTTGCTATACATGAGGGTATACATGCTCACAGTCATGGTGGCAAATCCTGCCTTTACAAGTAAGCAGAAACCCACCGAAACGTTGACATTTGGTAATGGTCTCCCGCTGTTCAGCGTCTATTTGAATAAGGCAGTAGTGTAGAGTGTAGAGTTGTAGGCTCGTTGTGAGGTGTCACCCCCTTTGCAAAGATCAAGCTCAGGACAAGCCAATTAAAAACGTAAAACGGCAAAGCAGAGTGATTGTGCGATTCGCCACTCTTACAGAAAGCGCTGGTGTTCTGCGGGAGGGAAAATGGGAAATTCGTGTTGACAAATGTAGATTTCACAGAGGAAACCATGGCACAAACAGCTGGATGGCAGTTTCCTGCCGCACGCAGCCACCGGCCCACGCTGATAAGTCACGCTATAGAATGGAGACACACGCAGACTTATTACTCTCCATAAATTAGAATAATTATATCCGAGAGTCGTACAGATGCCGGGTGAGAAAAGGGAGGGGGGGGGGGGGGAGGTACAAATGAAAACAAAAAAGGATATCTTCCCTCTCCGTGGCGATGAGTTTGTTCTGCGACTCCAAATGCCGGATCTTCTTCTCGAAGGATTCATGTTCGGTCTTCAGACGTTCCTCAGTTACCTCCTTCTCCTCGCTCACCCTGGAAGGCCACAGAGAGGTCATAAGACAGGGAACAAGTAAACTGGCAACGTTACAGTATTTTAGATCTTCATAACGAAAATATATTTCTATCTATCCTTTTAGGGCCAGTTCACACCACATGCAGTCCACAGCGGTTTTTTTCTGCATCAAAACGCATAGCAAGTAGGTTATATGGTTTTCAATGGCATAGTTCACACCAGTGCTTGCAGTTCCAGAAAAAAAAAAAAAAAAAAAAAAGTAGGACATGCTGCATTTTTCCTGCACTGGAATGCTGTAAAAAGCATTAATACAAAAAAAAAAAAAAAAAACTTACCGAAACGCACCTAAAACACACTGGAACAATGTTCTTATTTAAGGTTAAGGGAAAAAGAAAAAAAAAAAAAAGGGGGGTGGAATGCACTGGACTGCATCAAAAATGCACTGGAACGCATTAAAAACACGCATGCAAAAAAAGCATCTGGAGCGCATCCGGGCTGCCTTTCTATGGTGTGAACCGGCCCTTAAGGCTGGGTTCGCACTAGTGCGGCGACACGACACTCGTCCTACTTTGGATCCGACTTGCGACTTGAAGTCAGAGATGCGTCCGACTTCAATGAACGGGGATCCGACTTTACCAGGCACTGTCTGGTATAAATCTTGAGGGGGAACTCCACGCCAAATTTTGTATAAAAAACCGGCATGGGTTCCACCTCTAAGAGCATACCATCCGGTATGGTATGGATTTTAAGGGAAACTCCCTACGCGGAAAAAACGTCATGGGGGTCCCCCCCAAAGTCCATACCAGACCGTTATCCGAGCACGCAGCCCATCAGCCGCAGCCGGTCAGGAAAGGGGGCCGGGGGGGGGGGGGGTTGAGCGAGCCCCACTCCTGAACCGTACTAGGCCACATGCCCCCCACCCCCCCCCCAAAGCACCTTGTCCCCATGTTGATGAGGACAAGGGCCTCTTCCCAACAACCCTGGCCATTGGTTGCCAGGGTCTGCGGGGGGGGGGGGGGACTTATCAGAATCTGGGAGCCCCCTTTAATAAGGGGGTCCCCAGATCCCAGACCCTCACCCTATGTTTATGAGTATGGGGTACATCGTATCCATTCACCTGTGGGTGAAAAAAAAATAAAAAAAAATAAAAAAAAAGGGTCAGCTCCAGGGGTCTCTTCCGACTTCTCCAGCTCTCCGGTATCTTCTCCTGGGCTCCTCCGCAATCTTCTGATAGCAGAAGATAGCAGAGGAGCCCGGCAGACCCACGAAGTCGGAAGAGACCCCCGGAGCTGCCTAATAATTACTTTAAAAACCTGTCTAGTGTGTTTTTTTTTTTTTAAATGACACTATTTTTCCCCCCAGGTGAATGGGTAGGGGTACGATGTACCCCATTACTCATTCACATAGGGTGGGGGGCCGGGATCTGGGGGGCCCCCTTATTAAAGGGGCTCCCATTTCCGATAAGCCCCCCACAGACCCGACAACCAACGGCCAGGGTTGTCGGGAAGTGTCCCTTGTCCTCATCAACATGGGGACAAGGTGCTTTGGGATGGGGGGGGGGGGGGCCGCAGGGTGCCCCCTGCCCCAAAGCACCCACCCCCCCATGTTGAGGGCATGCGGCCTGGTACGGTTCAGGAGGTGGGGGCGCTCGCTCGTCCCCACCCCCTTTCTTGACTGGGCGGGCTGCGTGCTCGGATAAGCGTCTGGTATGGATTTTGGGGGGACCCCCATGCCGTTTTTGGGTGTAGGAGGTTCCCCTTAAAACCCATACCAGAACCAAGGGCCTGGTATGCTCTTGGAGGGGGAACCCATGGCGTTTTTTCATTTAAAATTTTGCGTGGAATTCCCCCTCAAGATCAGAGCACAAGTCGCATGCCAAAGTCGGGTAGGGCAAGACGGCGTTCCGACTTCTATGATATTCAATGGGCTGAAGTAGGATCAAATTTGGACCAAAGTAGTACAGGGAGCATTTTCAAAGTCGGACCGACATGTGTCGGACCAGTTAAGACGGCTCCCATAGGGAAACATTAATTTTCACACGTCACGCGACATGAGCTCCCAATGTCGGAGCGTTTGTCGCACCAGTGTGAACCCGGCCTAATACATCAGTTTATGCAGGAGCAGAACAGGGAACACCGATATGGCATCACAGGAAATGATCCTGCTCAGGTCCAACATGGAGAAGCAACCAATTAATATGACACTACTGTTCACACAAGCTTCCAAAATACCCCATTTGTATTTTAGCGTACACATACAGCAGGGCTTGACAAATGTTCATGGAATCTAGGGGCCAGCTAAAAAAAGTTAGGAGGCAGGTTTTTTTTTTTTTTTTACCACTTCAGCCCCGGACCAATTGGCAGCCAAAGGACCAGGCCCCTTTTTGCGATTCGGCACTGCGTCGCTTTAACTGACAATTGCGTGGTCGTGCTACGTTGCTCCAAAACAGAATTGGCGTCCTTTTTTTCCCACAAATAGAGCTTTCTTTTGGTGGTATTTGATCGCCCCTGCGGTTTTTATTTTTTGCACTATAAACAAAAATAGAGCGACAATTTTGAAAACAATGCAATATTTTTTGCTATAATAATTATCCCCAAAAAATATATAAAAAAAAAACATTTTTTTTCCTCAGTTTAGGCCGATACGTATTCTTCTACATATTTTTGGTAAAAAACAAAAAAAATCGCAATTCGCGATTATTGATTGGTTTGCGCAAAAGTTATAGCGTTTACAAAATAGGAGATAGTTTTATAGCATTTTTATTAATATTTTTTTTTTTACTAGTAATGGCGGCGATCAGCGATTTTTTGTGACTGCGACATTATGGCGGACACATCGGACATTTTTGACACATTTTTGGGACCATTGTCATTTATACAGCAATCAATGCTATTTAAATGCATTGATTCCTGTATAAATGACAGTTGTAGTGAAAGAGTTAACCACTAGGGGGAGGGGAGGGGTTATGGGCTGTGATGTGTTGTGTTTTTTTTACATTAGGGGGCGGGGCTGACGTCTGACGTCATTGATCGGCTTTCCTGATGACCGGGAACAGCCAATCAATGACAGGCAGAGTAGGAAGCGCGGGGAGAGGTTTTTTTACACAGACCTCTCCCCGTTCTTCAGCTCCGTGACCCGATCGCGGGACACCAACGGCGATCGGGTCCGCTGGTCCCGCGGCCGGGGTCACGGAGCTCCCGACCGGGTCGCGAGCGTGCCGCTGGCGGCGCGCACGCGACCCACGGGCAGGCATTTAAAGGATCATGTACAGGTACGTTATTTTGCCTGGCCGTGCCATTCTGCTGACGTATATATGCAGTGGGCGGTCGGGAAGCGGATAACAGTGTAAATTTGCTGTCCCCTTAAAACAACAACACACAGCCATTAATGTCTAAACCGCTGGCAAGTGAGTACACCCCCTGTAGTATGGATCTATATTCATATATAACTTTAGTTATTGAATTACAAGAAACTTAGTAATCACTTCTATCTGTATACAACATGTTTAATGCACGAGACATCTGCTTCATTATGCTATGGGAAGTTGGGAACCTTTGACCTTTTCTTTTCATCAGTTGTAGCTATTGTTTTCCCTACCATATAAATAATGTCTGGCAGACCAGTCCGGAGTTCGAGGTTTGATTCAAGACTAATGTCACGTAC
>CM053026.1:34449615-34492600 GCA_028564925.1 Lithobates sylvaticus | reverse complement strand
CTCCGTCTCCTGAACATGTAAGAATCGCATTCAGGATAGGAAAGTTTTGACCGCCAGTCGCAAAATTGTAGTAAAATTGCGGGACAATTTTGCTGCGTTTTGCGTTTTTTTTTTTTTTTTTTTTTTCTCCCGTGGCTGGTGGGCATTATAGGCTATTATATGAAGCCTGAGGCTGATCATTAGGTCAGCTTCTGTCGAATGGTCCTGCTGGAAAAGCATGTTCGATTTCACGGAAGAGGTCATTTTTAAAAAGTATGGGCAAAGCTTTTTTGGCCACACTTCTCTTGCAGATTACTTACCCGGAATCAGTTGACAGCAGGCTAATGTCAGCTGACGTCACAGAGCTGCTCGAAGCTGTGGAAGGATCCTGACAATAATATTAGAATCCCCCAGATGCCTGATCAACGGTTGGCGGGCATTATAGGCCATTATATGAAGCCAGAGGCTGATCATTAGATCGGCTTCTGTCGAATGGTCCTGCTGGAAAAGCATGTTCGATCAGCGGTTGCAGCCAAGAGCCCCCACTGTGTCAAAATACAATACAGCTAGGGGATTGCTACATCCGCCTCGCTTGTGTGGATGCCTGCTAGTTGAAAGAAAGAAAATTGTGTGCCCAACTTAATGCACTACTGTGCTGCTCACTCTTGCTGAAGAGGAAGCTGTACCTGTTGATCTGCATTGCAAGTATCTCCCTGCTTTTTCTTTATGCATTCTTTGGATCTGCGCTTCCTCCAACTCTGCAGCTTCTTGGTCATCACACCAATCATCAGGGGTCAGCTGTGACATGACGGAGCAAAGCCCTGTCTCTACCAAGATGGCTGCCTCCACACACAGACGCAGTGCAGAACAAGGCATATTAAGTCAGTGATTGGGAAAGATTAGATGCAGGGAGACCACAGGCAATACTAGTGAGCAGCCCTGTGCCCAACTTTTTAGGCATCTTTCACCGTAGAGGTAATTTTTAAAAAGTATGGGCAAAGCTTTTTTTGGCCACGCTTCTCTTGCCGACCACTTACCCCGAATCAGTTGACCGCAGACTGTCAGCTGACTTTGCAGAGCCGCTCGAGGCTGTGGAAGGATCCTGACAATAATATTAGGATCCCCCAGATGCCTGATCAGCTGCTGGCTCAGCGCGTCGCTTAGAGCCTGAGCCGGTTGCTCACGCACCCTCCTCAGCCCAGTGTTCCAATGAGTTCTGGAGGGGCAGCAGCCGACAGTCACCACACTTCCTCTGAGCGGACCGAGAATTGAGCGATCATTGGTCATGTGATCACTCAGGTTTAGAGTCTCGGAAATTGACTGCACCTCCTTTAAATGGATTCTAGATTTGTTTTCAGGAACTTCTTATTTTGTTTCATTGCAAAGTTTATCATACTTGCTGTGCTGAGATTTCATGAGCATATTTGTATAGGTGTATACGTGATTGATGATGCAATATATGGTACAATCCGTGTCTTTGTCAAGTATGTTCTGTGACAAAATCAGTTGCCGGGTAAGCCATTGTGTTTAGTGTGGACAAATTAGGCAGCTCTTTACAGAGTATGGAGGACCATTAACATCAGTCTCTCCCATATCATCTAATGCCTCTACGCACCCTTCAGAGACAGTTTGGGAGGAACAATTAACCAATCAGTATGGTTTTGGCTTGTGAAAACCAGAGAACTGGGAAGTACCCCACATACACCAATGAAGTTCGTAAGAACATCATACACATATTTGGGTTGATTACTAAAGGAGTTCTCATTATCCAATCATGTCAAAGCCAACCTATCCTCTAACACAGTGGTCTCCAAACTGTGGACCGGTGGCTGAATGCGGCTCTGCTTTCTTTTATCTGGCCCCTGGGGTACTTTTCCCAGTGATGAAAGACACTATTCCTCCCACTGACACCAACAATGGGGCGCTATTCCTCCCACTGACACCAACAATGGGGCGCTATTCCTCCCACTGACGCCAACAATGGGACGCTATTCCTCCCACTGACGCCAACAATGGGACGCGATTCCTCCCACTGACGCCAACAATGGGACGCGATTCCTCCCACTGACGCCAACAATGGGACGCGATTCCTCCCACTGACGCCAACAATGGGACGCGATTCCTCCCACTGACGCCAACAATGGGACGCGATTCCTCCCACTGACGGCAACAATGGGACGCGATTCCTCCCACTGACGGCAACAATGGGACGCGATTCCTCCCACTGACGGCAACAATGGGACGCGATTCCTCCCACTGACGGCAACAATGGGACGCGATTCCTCCCACTGACGGCAACAATGGGACGCGATTCCTCCCACTGACGCCAACAATGGGACGCGATTCCTCCCACTGACGCCAACAATGGGACGCGATTCCTCCCACTGACGCCAACAATGGGACGCGATTCCTCCCACTGACGCCAACAATGGGACGCGATTCCTCCCACTGACGCCAGGACAATTTCAAATTCCAATGGCCACGGTCCGGCCCCCCTAAAGTCTAAAGGACCGTAAACTGGCCCTTGGTTTAGAAAGGTTGGAGATCCCTACTCCAACACACTAAGCTTAATCCTTAAAACTTAGTCTTAAAATAACCTATGCTTTACTATGCAGAAGGAAGCCACATCTTTCCTTTTAATAAAGATCTCCATCAGGAGCGAAAGGAAAGCCCCCTGTAATCTGCCAGCTTCTGGAGTCCTAGCTTCTGCAGGGCTATGGACTCCCTTTGTGACTGCAATGATTAGGCCAGCACCGCCACATGGGGTGGGCCACCTATTCCTCAACATCCAGAAGGACTGAGCTATTCCATCATCTCCCAGCACTGAATTGAGCAGCAAAGGAAAGTTGTGTATATATGGTGGTTTAATGCAAACCTGGTACTTTGCTCTGAATGGGCAAGAGGGCAAGTTGACGTTAAAACAAAAAAATGGGTAGCCATCAATGGTAGCTTGTTTTCTGGATCTGAATTGCAGACCTTTAGCGGGAAAGTTACCCTTGTTATTTTAGTTGTATTCTCTCCATTTCAGAACACAAATATCAAGCTGTACGGCTCTTCCTATAGACTGCTGACCTATCACCTGCCTGAAGAGCTGGTAACCTTGGCTCAGTCAAGGATGCTGCAAGATCATTTCTGTCGGTTATCAAAGCCTCCAGCTTTCTTTTAATCCTAAGAGCACATTATGACTGGTACAAACTGTAATTCCAGTCACAACCTAACTAAGCTTAACCCTACTCCCACCCCCATTCTAAGACTCTTCTATCTACCCTGTAAAAGGTAAGATTTCTATACTTGCCTATTCTGAAGTCGCTCCGGTCCGGTCACATGAGCTCTCCAGTGGTGGCTATCATTTTAGAGGAGAGAGCAGCGACAAAGGCTGCCGACCGTGTGCGATGACATCACCCATAGGCTTCCTACGGGGGCATCTGTTATCGGCTATCCCTCCTCTACACTGAAGCCGGCACTGGGAACCAATCGTGGTCGGACCAGAGCAGCTTCAGAATAGGTAAGCCTGGGCGATCCAAACGGAAGTTCTCCTCTCCCCCTCCCTCCCCGCAGTCTTCTGTGACACGTCACCAGAAGACTGTGGGACCATTCACAAAGTGCAGCGCTGCTCGCACAAACGCAGAGGGAAGCCGGCTGCCCACAGTTATGATGCCGGTGCCTGGAACCTGAAGACTAGTGAGGACAACGCCTGGACAGGGTTTTTTTTTTTTTTCCCATTTTTTGGGGATAGACAGGGATGCACCAGTACAAAAAAGTAGGACAATCCAGATGTTGCAGCACGATGGATGTGGTGGTAAGAACCATCTGTACAAAGATAAGTATCCATTTCGTTGAGCACACAAATACCCAAAATAGGTGTTTGACACCCCATCTGAATATTTACAATATAAACACTCCTCTGCTGCACAAACCGCTTCATACTCCCTGGAACACATAATGACAGACCATTGAAACCACTTGCATCTAAATTTCTACCCTTTGCTCTTCAATGAGGTGGTAATATTTTCCATAGAATTAATTTAGACTATTTTGACAAACCGCAGTGAATGTGTAGGCAGGGATTCCTGCTTCCAAAAGTGCTGGTATGCAAGCCCTGGCGGCATTTTCTTTACAAGTTTTAAAATAGCAACGTTAAAAGTTCAGATGTTGAAGCACAATGTAAATAACACCTTTTTGAAATGTCTTCTCTAGATTCAAGCTGTTGAAAATGGTAAAATGTGCCAAAGTTTGAGATGTGAAAATTCTATGTGGGAAGAAAATTTAAGGAAAAAAAACTTTATTTAATGGCAAAGTCTGTGCGTTAAATACACTATTTGTGCTGTATATCTGTGGACATCTGACCATTACTCCTATGTGAGCTTGTTGAATATCCCATTCCCAATTTATGGGCATTATTATGACGTTGGCCTAGTTTGTGACTATAACAGCCTCCAATCTTTTTTGGAGTGTTTCTGGGAATGTATGCCCATTTGGGAGGTCGGGTACTGATGTTTGATGAGAGGACCTCGTAAAGGCGTTCAGTAGGGTTGAGGTCGGGGCTCTGTGCAGGATGCTCAAGTTCCTCCATACCAAACTCCCCAAACCATATCTTTATGGAGCTGGTTTGGTGCACAGGGACACAGTTATGTTGGAACAGAAAAGTTCCTCCACATCAAGCTCCTCAAGCCGTGTCTTTATGGAGCTGGATTTGTAGACGGGCACAAGTCATACTGGAGCAAAAAAGGCCTTCCCCAAACCGTGACCACAAGGTTGGAAGAGCACATTCATTTACAATGTCTTTGTATGGTGTAGTATTTGACAGTACCCCTCACTGGAACACCTGAACCCAATCATTTGGAGGGATGTAATTCTACTTTTTTGCCATATAGTGTAGACTTTTAAAGTATATTTTGATGGGATAATAAAGTGGTGAGATTTTGCTTCTCTGACTTATGAGAAGGCGGGCCGCAGGCCGGCCTGAGTTTGTAGGAGGAGTCGGGGGGGTATTTAAACCCGCCCTCCTCCTCCTTACTCCTGTCGGCCTGGTGGTTGTTTCCCACCCTCCCGACCCTCTCATTCTTACCTTTTCCTTTACATTTCATACTTGGGTATGCCCCTTTTAGGCATACTGACCACGAGACCTTTTGGCACACCCCAGGTCTTTACCATATGTTCCTCCATCACGTACTTACTCGATCTCTCGTTGAGACTCCGAGTACAAATATTCTTTACACCTTGCATTCATGAGAACAAACAGAAGCTCCTCAAACTGGCCAAAACAGAGGTAAACGATATGTCCTCTTGAAGGTTGTTGCATTGTGTGTGAAATGAGATTATGGGAGTGAAGACTGCTCGGCAGGCATCCCTTCCCACGGAAGTTAAAGTAAGCGACTGGAGTGTTCCTAAGTCTTCCTGACTACATCTGATCCCCCGCTGGTCCCAGAAAGACATACAGAAGTAAAGCATTGTTCCAGAGCTCCTCTGTTGTCTCATATCGTGATTCATTGCACTCTGGTGGTATGGCAGCATGCTGTGTCTCTGCTACCGGCTTTGTGATAGCATTCAGCATTAGACACTGCAGCCTCCCTGGTTAATACATGGCTTCACTTTTATCACCCGTTTTACTCTGGAGCTCTTTCTAAACCATCATCTACTGTCTTTTCTCAGCTGTGCTAAGCCTGTTTTCCTTTGCACACCCTGTCCATTTTTACCTGATCGAAACAGACTACAAAGTGACTATACCCATGAACGGCAAAGTAACAGGATTAATAAACCTCCCTCCTCAGCAGCATATACCCTTCACTCTTCCACACTGCTGTTCAGCCAATGCACCTGAAGATAAATTCCCAGCACTTCAGGATATAGGGAAGCATGTGACTCTTCCAACGGCACTGGTGCTTGGAGCTTGGCCCAGTGTTGTCACACGGGGCAGGGAGTGTGTTCACAGTCCTGTGTAAGCTCTTATAAGTAGTATGAAGATTACAGCTGGCTTTCTTTCCTCATTTCAGACTGCTAAATTGAGCTGAGGGGAGCAAAGTATGCCCTAGACCTTCCGTGATCTTCTGGAGCACCCTGGGAGCCCTGAATCTTGTGGATCTCTAATATGTATTTTTTATACTTCCAAGTAAAGTTCCAAGCTGGCTTGCCCTCTTCTGCTTCCCACACCATTCTTATTGGCTCAACACTGTAATTGGCTGCACCACTGATCAGTAGGGGTAGCAAATTAGAGCTCACGGGTTTAAGAGCTCCAAGTGGTGCTACTGAGGATCATTAAAGGTCTAATCAGGCACCTATAGTTGGCTGCATTTTACTTTAGCAGGCATTTTACCAGTTGTATAGCGACCGGTTTGCTTTAGAATAGACCAGTCATGAAGCTTCAAACCGATCAACCGATAGAAAAAGAAAATGTACACCCAGTGATTTAAATGCCAAATGATCAGTAGTTTGAGCTATCCTATTGAAGCGTATCTAAACGCAAAAACAAAAATGTAATCTTTTGCTGCTCATCAGTCCTTGTAAGGGGTGGCTGGCTGTCCTTTTTTCTTCTTTCCGCTTCCTTTTTTCTTCTTTCCGCTTCCTTTCTCCTCCTCCTTCCTATTCTTTTGTCCTCCCTCCGCCTCCTCCTCCTATTTATCTTTCCTCCTTTCTTATTTTTCCTTCCTTCCTTATTTTTTTTCTTCCTTTTTTTTTCCCTCCCTTTCTTTCTTCCTTCCTTCCTTCCCTCCCTTTCTTTCTTCCTTCCCTTCCTCCCTTTTATTTCTTCCTTCCCTCCCATCTTTCCTGTCTCTCCTTCCCTCCCTCCCCTTTCTTCTTTCCTCCCCTCCCTCCCCCCCTTCCCTTTCTTCTTTCCTCCCCTCCCTCCCCTTCCTTCTTCCCTCCCCTTCCTTCTTTCCTCCCCTTCCTTCTTTCCTCCCCTTTCTTCTTTCCTCCCCTTTCTTCTTTCCTCCCTTTTCTTCTTTCCTCCCCTTTCTTCTTTCCTCCCCTTTCTTCTTTCCTTTTCCTTTCCTTTCTTCTTTCCTTCCCTTTCTTCTTCCTTTCCTTCCTTTCCTTTCTTCTTCCCTTTCCTTTCTTTCTTCTTCCTTTCCTTTCTTCTTCCCTTCCCTTTCTTCTTCCTTTCTTCTTTTCTTCTTCCCTTCCCTTTCTTCTTCCCTTCCTTTCTTTCTTCTTCCCTTCCCTTTCTTCTTCCCTTCCCTTTCTTCTTCCCTTACCTTTCTTCTTTGTCCCTCCTTCCCTCCCTCCCTTTCTTCTTGTCCCTCCTTCCCTCCCTCCTTCCCTCCCTCCCGTTCGTCTTTTCCTTCCCTCCCTCCCGTTCGTCTTTTCCTTGTCTCCCTCCCGTTCTTCTTTTCCTTGTCTCCCTCCCGTTCTTCTTTTCCTTGTCTCCCTCCCGTTCGTCTTTTCCTTCCTTCCCTCCCTCCCTTTCTTCTTTCCTCTCCTTCCTTCCCTCCCTTTCTTCTTGTCCCTCCCTCTTTCTTCCATTCCTCCCTTTCTTCCTTTCCCGCTCTTTTCCATCCCTCCCTCCAGATTTTTTTCCTTTCCTTCCCTCCCGTTCGTCTTTTCCTTGTCTCCCTCCCTCCCTCCCGTTCATCTTTTCCTTTCTTATTTTTTTTCTTCCTTCCCTCGCTTTCTTTCTTCCTTCCCTTCCTCCCTTTTATTTCTTCCTTCCTTCCCTCCCATCTTTCCTTTCTCTCCTTCCCTCCCTCCCCTTTCTTCTTTCCTCCCCTCCCTCCCCTTTCTTCTTTCCTCCCCTCCCTCCTTTCCTCCCCTCCCTCCCCTTTCTTCTTTGCTCCCCTCCCTCCCCTTTCTTCTTCCTTTTTTCTTCTTCCTTTCCCTTTCTTCTACTTCCCTCCCCTCCTTTCCTTCCTTTTTCCCTTCTTTCTTCCCTCCCTTCCTCTTCTTTTTTCTTTTCCCTCCCTCCCTTCCTCTTCCTCTTTTCCCTCCCTCTCTTCCTCTTCTTCTTTTCCCTCCCTCCCTTCCTTTCTTCTTTTTCCCTCCCTTTCTTCTTTTTCCCTCCCTTTTCTTCTTTTTCCCTCCCTCCCTTCTTTTTCTTCTTTTCCCTCCCTCCCTTCCTTTTCTTCTTTTTCCCTCCCTCCCTCCCTTTTTTTCTCTTTTTCCCTCCCTCCCTCCCTTTTCTTCTTTTTCCCTCCCTCCTTCTCCCTCCCTCCTTTCTCTTCTTTTTTTCCTTCCCTCCCTCCTCCCTTTTTTCCTTCTTTTCTCCCTCCCTCTTTTTCCTTCTTTTTTTTCTTTTTCTTCCTCCCTCCCTCCCCCCCTTTTCTTCTTTTTTTTCCCTCCCTCCCTTTTCTTCTTTTTCCCCCCTCCCTCCTTTCTTTTCTTCCTTTTCCCCTCCCTCTTTCTCCCTCCCTCCCTCCCTTTTCTTCTTTTTCCCCTCTCTCCCTTCCTTTTCTTTTTTCCCCCTCCCTCCCTTCCTCTTATTTTCCCTCCCTCCCTCCCTTCCTTTTCTTCCTTTTTCCCTTCCTTTTCTTCTTTTTTCCCTCCCCTCCCTCCCTTCCTTTTCTTCTTCTTCTTTCTTCCTCCCTCCCTTCCCTCCCTCCTTTTTTCTTCTTTTTTTCCTCCCTCCCTTTTCTTTTTTTCCCCTCCCTCCCTTCTTTTCTTCTTTCCCTCCCTCCCTCCTTCCTTTTCCCTCCCTCCCTTCCTTTTCCCTCCCTCCCTCCCCTCCTTTTCTTCTTTTTCCTTCCCTCCCTCCCTTTTTTCCTTTTCCTTCCCTCCCTCCCCTTTTTCTTCTTTTTCCCTCCCTCCCTTTTCTTCTTTTCCCTCCCTCCCTTCCTTCTTTTCTTCTTTTTCCCTCCCTCCCTTCTTTTTCTTCTTCTTCCCTCCCTCCCTTCCTTCCTTCTTCTTCTTCCTCCTCCTCCCTTCCTTTTCTTCTTTTCTCCTTCCTCCCTCCCTCCCTCCCTCCCCTCCCTTTTCTTCTTTCCTTCCCTCCCTCCCTCCCTTTTCTTCTTTTTCCCTCCCTCCCTCCCTTCCCTTCTTTCTTTTCCCCTCCCTTTCCCTTCCCTTTTCCCTTCCCTCCCTTCCCCTTCCTTTTCCTTCTTTTTCCCTCCCTCCCTCCCTTCCTTTTCCTTCCCTCCCTCCCTCCCTTTCTTCTTTTTTCCCTCCCTCCCTCTTCCTCCCTTCCTTCTTCCTTTTTCCCTTCCTCCTTCCTTCCTTTTCTTCCTTTTTTTCCCTCCTCCCTCCCTTTTCTTCTTTTTCCCCTCCCTCCTTCTTCCCCTCCCTTCCTTTTCCCTCCCTCCCTTCCTTTTCCCTCCCTCCCTTCCTCCCTTTTCTTCTTTTTTCCCTTCCCTCCCTCCCTTTTCTTTTCTTTTTTCCTTCCCTCCCTCCCCTCCCTTTTTCTTCTTTTTCCTTCCCTCCCTCCCTTTTCTTCTTTTTCCTTCCCTCCCTCCCTTTTCTTCTTTTTCCTTCCCTCCCTCCCTTTTTCTTTCTTTTTCCCTCCCTCCCTTTTCTTCTTTTCCCCTCCCTCCCTCCCTCCCTTTTCTTTTCTTTTTTCCCTCCCTCCCCCTTCCTTTTCTTCTTTTTCCCTCCCTCCCTTCCTTTTCTTCTTTGTCCCTCCCTCCCTTCCTTTTCTTCTTTGTCCCTCCCTCCCTTCCTTTTCTTCTTTGTCCCTCCCCTTCCTTCCTCCTTCCTTCCTTCCTTCTTCCTTCCTTCTTTTCCTTCCTTCCTCCTTTCCTTCCTTCCTTCCTTCTTTCCTTCCTTCCTTCCTTCCTTTCCTTCCTTTCCTTCCTTCCTTTCCTTCCTTCCTTCTTTCCTTCCTTCCTTCTTCCTTCCTTCTTCCTTCCTTCCTTCCTTTCTTCCTTTCTTCCTTTCTTCCTTCCTTCCTTTCCTTCCTTCCTTCCTTCCTCCTTTCCTTCCTTCCTCCTTCCTCCTTCCTTCCTCTCCTTCCTTCCTTCTTTCCTTCCTTCCTCCTTTCCTTCCCTTCCCCTTCCTCCCTTCCTCCTTCCTTCCTTTTTTCCCCTCCCTCCCTTCTTTTCTTCTTTTTTCCCTCCCTCCCCTTTCTTCTTTTTCACTCTCTTCCTTTTCTTCTTTTTCCCTCCCTCCCTTCCTTTTCTTCTTTTTCCCTCCCTCCCTTCCTTTTCTTCTTTTCCCTCCCTCCCTCCCTTCCTTTTTCTTCTTTGTCCCTCCCTCCCTTCCTTTTCTTCTTTTTCCCTCCCTCCCTTCCTTTTCTTCTTTGTCCCTCCTTCCTTCCCTCCCTCCTCTTTCCTCCCCTTCCTTACTCCTTTACTTCCTTCCTTCCTTCTTCCTTCCCTCCCTTCCTTCCTTCTTTCCCTCCCTCCCTTCCTTCCTTCTTTCCCCTCCCTCCCTTCCTTCTTTTCCCTCCCTCCCCTCCTTTTCTTCTTTTTCCCTCCCTCCCTTCCTCCTTCCCTTTCCCTCCCTCCCTTCCTTCTTCCTTCCCTCCCTCCCTTCCTCCTTTCTTCTTTTCCCTCCCTCCCTCCCTTCCCTTCCTTCCTTTTCTTCTTTGTCCCTCCTTCCCTCCCTCCTCTTTCCTCCCCTTCCTTCCTTCCTTCCTTTTTCCTTCCCTCCTTTCCTTCCTTCCCTCCCTTTCCCTTCCTTCCTTCCTTTTCCTTCCTTCCTTTCCTTTCCTTCCTTCTTCTTTCCCTTCCTTCCTTCTTTTTCCCTCCCTCCCTTTCCTTTTCTTTTTCCCTCCCTCCCTTCCTTCTTTTTCCCTCCCTCCCTTCCTTCTTTTTCCCTCCCTCCCTTCCTTCTTTTTCCTTCCCTCCCTTCCTTCTTTTTCCTTCCCTCCCTTCCTTCTTTTTCCCTCCCTCCCTTCCTTCTTTTTCCCTCCTCCCTCCCTTCCTTTTCTTTTTCCCTCTCCCTCCCTTCCTTCTTTTCCCTCCCTCCCTTCTTCCTTTCTTCTTTTCCCTCCCCCTTCCCTTCCTTTCCTCCTTCCCCGTTCCCTCCCTCCCTTCTTCTTTTCCTTCTTTGTCCCTCCCTCCCTCCCTTTCTTTTCTTCCCTCCCTCCCTCCTTCCCTCCCTTCCTTTTCCTCCTCCTTTTCTTCTTCTTCCCTCCCCCCCCTCTCCTTCTTTTCCTCCCTCCCTCCCTTCCTTTTCTTCTTGTCCCTCCCTCCCTTTCTTTCTTTCCTCCTCCTTCCCTCCCTCTCTTTCTTCCTCTCCCTCCCTTTCTTCTTCTTCCTTCTTTCCTCCTCTCCTTCCCTTCTTCTTCCCTCCCTCCCGTTCGTCTTTTCCTTCCCTCCCTCCCTTCCCTCTTTTCCTTCCTTTCCCTCCCTCCCTCCCCGTTCTTTTCTTTTTCCTTTCCTCCCTCCCGTTCATCTTTTCCTTCCCTCCCTCCTTCCCTCTTTTCCTTCCTTCCTTCCTTCCCTCCCTCCCGTTCGTCTTTTCCTTCCTTCCCTCCCTCCCGTTTGTCTTTTCCTTCCTTCCTCCCTCCCGTTCTTTTTTCCTTCCTTCCCTCCCCTCTCTTCCTTCATTCTTTCCTCCCTCCCTCCCTCCCTTCCCTTCCCCTCCCTCCCTCCCTCCCTCCCATTCGTCTTTTCCTTTCCTCCCTCCCCTTTCATCTTACTTCCTTGTCTCCCTCCCGTTTCGTCTTTTCATTCCTTCCCTCCCTCCCTCCCTCCCGTTCGTCTTTTCCTTCCTTCCTCCCTCCCTCCCTCCCCCTTTCTTCCTTCCTTCCCTCCTTCCTTCCCTACCCTCCCTCCCTCCGTTCGTCCTTCCCTCCCTCCCTCCCTCCCCCCTCCCGTTCGTCTTTTCCCTCCCTCCCTCCGTTCGTCTTTTCCTTCCTTCCTTCCTTCCCTCCCTCCCGTTCGTCTTTTGCAAATAATGCACTTCTCATCCCTGGGTGGCTATGCTCACTTCTCCACTGTATCTTTGGGAGCAGCCATTGTTGTCAGCTAGGCTGGACTTTAAACATGTCTGCTTTGCTCATCTCTATTACAATGAGGGATGATGGGATATATAGCTTACAGGAAAAAGATGACCTTGTTTGTGCTTCCAGTTAATCTCTCAGGAAGTGATGAGGACACTTTCTGTAATTGCTGAAAGAGTTCTTATCCTGAAAAAAAATAATACTAATGCATCCACCACATCTATGGACTGGTATGCTGCATCAAATAACTTTTTTGTTTTTGGGTTTCTATTTATCCTTTTACAAGTGAAATTTCCGGGACGGGTCAGAAATGGCGGCAGTATAATAGGGGAGATATTTTCCAAAACACAGCAGACTTCTGCCCAATAATCTCATGGGAGAAGGTTTCCAGCTGCTACTCTTAAGCCTACTTTAGTGTAAATTGGCCGATAACAGAATTACATAAATGTCAAATACCTGTGTGGACATTTGGGAACACTACTAGCTTTGTATATAGTAACTCTTTATGCTTCGAGATGAGTGACCCTTTAAATAGCCCAATAGCAATCTCCGTATTGTCTTTTTGTGCACATACACCGGTGTCAGCGGAGGAGAGAAACGTGAAATGCCTTTGCCTTGCTGTGATCCGAATGGACCATCTGAACCGTGTCACGGGCATCCGGGCTCACAGCCGACAATAAATTGCCACCAGCGATGTGCGGTCTAACCCTTGACACGCCGACTTCTCTGTACCTGCCAGACAGTCAGCATTGTTTACCCAGAGTCCTCTAGCTGCCTCTAATTGGCTGCTCCGTCATAAAATGCAGCCACCTGTCATATTGCTTAACCTGCATGCGAGGGGAGACAGCTGTGCGCTTTGTTGAAATGCCAAAGAGCAGAGAGCTCCACATTAGGAAGGACACATTATCAGCCATTTAAAAAAAAAAAAAAAAAAGGGAATGATTCCCTGGACAGGCGAGCAGGCAGCCAGTTCTCCGTCATTTTGTGCCGAGAGCGCTGGGGGCTCTTCAAATTAAGCAGGATGGGTGAACTTCTCCGGGGTTGTTTATGTCGTCTTATTAGCAAAAGCTGACAGTACAGCAAGCGCTGTTACCATAAGTCTTGGAATTACTGAAAGCTATCCGGGCTTCTTTGACGACAGGGCTGTGTTTACTAACCAGGGCTATGCTGTCGTTCAGTATAAAGTGTGCACTCTTCTTCCTCTAAACACCAGATACTCCCCTTGGGACTCATTTATGAAGCTGTCTTAAAGTATATCCTAACCAGTGGTGACCCGTCCATAAGGGAGCCTGAGGCTCCAATGGGCTTCAAAAAAAGGGTGGGCTCGGGCACAGAGCACTGCGCCCTGAGCCCACCCAGTTGTGCGACAATAGCAAATTAATATACGGTATTGACTTCCTGAATCTCCTCCCGGCCAATCAGGAAGCGGGTCCTAAGACCCAATTGGCCAAGAGGAGAAGCGATCGTATTGGCTGCCGATGAGGAGGAGATGCAGGTGAAGCCACGGAGGAGGAGACGCAAGGTGAAGCTGCTGAGAAGGGAGCGCTGCCCGCCACCTAGATGGGGGAAGTGCAAGGCTGGTGGGCTGATGATCGAGGGGAGGGGGGTTCGACCGACCGCCGGTGGGGTGTCGGGTGGTTTGTTTTACTTACCTGACGCCTCGAACTTGACCCACGGGGACTTGCTGTCTCTCTGCCCGGGGTTCTCGGCTGTTGATTGGATAGATTGATGGCAATGGCTCCCGCTGCTGTCAATCAAATCCAATGACGCTGGGGCCGGGGCCGGACCCGGAATGCTGGACTTGGGAGCGTGCCCACAAGGTAACCTCCTCGGGGAAGCGCTTCTCTGAGGGGGTTATCAGATTTGGGAGGAGCCGCCGAGGGACCCCAGAAGAGCAGGTCCGGGGCCACTCTGTGCAAAACGAGCTGCACAGTGGAGGTAAGTATATTTTTTATTTTTTACCTTTACAATCACTTTAAAGATCCAGGTTTTGCTGCAGTATTCAACTTCAATCTAGAGATTTCCCCCACAGTACTTTTGTCTGCTGCAAAGTGTCCTCGAATGGTCAACATCATTCTACAGCAGGAGTCTCGAACTGGTAGCCCTCCAGCTGTTGCAAAACTACGAGTCCCATGTGGCCTTGCAAGGCTGCCAGTTATAAGCATGACTCCCTCAGGCAGAGGCATGATGGGACTTGTAGTTCTGCAGCAGCTGGAGGGCCACCAGTTTGAGACCCCTGTTCTACATATTTCCTCTGAGCCTAAGTTGTCCTGAACCCACTCCCAGCCTGTGACTGGACGGTGAAAGGAGAAGCAGCAAAGTGATGAGCTCATCTGTCACTCTGCTTTCACCCCTATCAGCATGCTTCTTTTTTATGTGAACTTGACTGGCTCCTTGTGCTGGTTCTTTCTCTCACGCTCCAGCCCTGCTGTAGAGGGATTGCTAGTGGCTGATACCAGGTCTAATTCAGGTACTAAAACTGCTTGTATTTAGAAATACATTTCATATATGGATTACAGAACTGCACTCGTTTGTGTATTTCGTATATGTCCTAAAGCTGGGTTTTAATATATTGCAGTTTACCAGTCCTTAGATGTGGTGGCTGCATTAGGTATACCCCCCCTTTTTTTTTTTTTTTCTGGAAATCCGGTTGGTGACACTTCCTGGCCTAAGGTGACAACAAAAACTCTCTCACTGTACTGTATTTATAGGGCAGTTGTCTCCCTAGAACAGGAAGTGTGTTAGGACTCCCTTATAAAATACGGAGAGGTGATTTAGTAGTCCACAGAGCTTGGGAGCGTTGTGAACTGAAGAGTACAGCAGTTTTCAGCCTAGACAACCGTAGAACAGATCATGATAGACTACATTGATAGTGGTTATAGGCAGCTTGTGAATTACATCAAAGCTTGCCCACTGTCCTTTCCCCACTTGTATAGGCTAGGTAGGGATAGGCTGGTATTTTAGGGGTTGGGGTCATTTTGATGCCCCCTTTTATTAAGTTCTACCTGGTGCTTTATGTATGGCCAGGCTGTGGGACCTTAATGTATTTTTTATTTTTTTAACAAAAGACCTTAATGTATTTTAAAATTCAGTTACTGCCATTAATATTATGCAAAACAAGCATACTTACTGACCTCTGTAGCTGCAGCCACTGTGACACAATTTATCCCCAGAGTTCAGTCTCGTCTCCCAGCAGCCCCGCTCATCTGCTGTTTGGTAAGAAGTTTTAACACTCCAGCAGCATTTCCCAAAGAGAAGATGAAAGGCATCGGATACCCCTCGCCACACCTAGTTCAGTAGATCGTTGAATAAACCCTCCCTACAGTATACATGTTGGTCAAGGGCTGCTAGGCAGTGCAGGGGGTTGTGGTCTAGGTTCAAAACAGGAACTCGGGTACACTGAGTGTTGAGGGAGATTTGTATTTGTGCGTATACAGTCCTGGGATTTACACAGCTCTACAACACAGCACAGCCCTGTCTGGCAGGGCAAGATGAGTTTTTTTTTCTACTGCAGTTCTCTCCTTCCCATCTCCTCCTTCCTTCCTGATCCTCCTTCCTTCCTGATCCTCCTTCCTTCCTGATCCCTCTTCCTTCCTGATCCCTCTTCCTTCCTGATCCCTCCCTCCCTCCCTTCCTTCCCTTCTCCCTCCTCCCTCCCTCCCCTCCTTCCACCCCTCCTCCCTCCCCCTTTCTTCCTCCCCCTCCCTCTTCCCTCCCTCCCTCCCTCCCTCCTTCCTTCTCCTCCCTTCTTCCTTTTCTTCCTCCCTCCCCCTCCTTCTTCCTTCTTCTTTCCCTTCCTCCCTTCCCTTCTTCCTTCCTCCTTTCTTTCCTTCTTCCTCCCTCCCTCCCTTCTTTCCCTTCTTCCTTCCCCTCCCTCCCTTCCTTTCCTTCCTTTCCTCCCCTCCCTCCCTCCTTACTTCTCCTCCTTTCTCCCTCCCTCCTTCCTTCCTTCCTTCCTTCCTCCCTCCCTTCCTTCTCTCTTCCTCCCTTCCTCCCTCCCTTCCTTCCTTTTCTTCCTTCCTTCCTTCCTCTTCCTCCCTTCCCTTCCCTCCCTCCTCCCTCCCTCCCCTCCCTCCCTCCTCCCTTCTCCCTCCCCTCTCCTCCTCCCTCCCTTCCTTCTTCCTTCCTCCTCCTTCCTCCTCCCTCCCTCCCTTCCCTTCCCTTCCTTCCTTCTTCCTTCTCCCTCCCTCCCTTCCTTCCCTCCCTTCCTTCCTTCCTCCTTGCCTCCCTTCCTTCCCTCCCTTCCTTCTTCCTCCCTCCCTCCCTCCCTTCCTTCCTTCCTTCCTTCCTTCCTTCCTTCCTTTCTTCCCTCCCTCTCCCTCCCTCCCTCCCTCCCTCCCTTCCCCCTTCCTTCTTCCTCCCTCCCTTCCCTTCTTCCTCCCTCCCTTCCTTCTTCCTCCCTCCTTCCTTCCCTCCCCTCCCCTCCCTCCCTTCTTCCTTCCTCCCTTCCTCCTTCCTTCTTCCTCCCTCCCTCCCTCCCTTCCTTCCTTCTTCCTCCCTCCCTCCCTCCCTCCCTTCTTTCCCTTCTTCCTTCCCCTCCCTCCCTCCCCCCTTCCTTCTTCCTTTCTCCCTTCCTTCCTCCCTCCCTTCCTTCTTCATTTCTCCTCCCCTTCCTCCCTCCCTTCTTCCTTTCTCCTCCCCTTCCTCCCTCCCTTCCTTCTTCCTTTTTCTTCCTCCTTCCCTCCCTTCCTTCTTCCTTTCTCCCTCCCTCCCTTCCTTCCTTTCTCCTTCCTCCTTCCTTCCTTCCTTCCTTCCTTCCTTCCTTCCTTCCTTCCTTCCTCCTTCCCTCCCTCCCTTCCCTTCCTTGCCTCCCTCCCTTCCTTCTTCCTCCCTTCCTTCTTCCTCCTCCCTCCCCTTCTTCCTTCCTTCCCTTCCTTCCTTCCCTCCCTCCTCCTCTCCTCCTCTCCTTCCCTCCCTCCTCCCTCCTCTCCCTCCCTTCTCCCTTCCCCTCCCTCCTCCTTCCCTCCCTCTCCTCCTTCCTTCCCCCTCCTTCCTCCCCTTCCCCTTCTTTCCTCCCTCTCCTCCCTCCTTCCTTCCTTCCTCCCTCCCCCTTCCCCTCCCTCCTCCCTCCCTTCCTCCCCTTCCCTTCCCTCCCTCCCTCCCCTTCCCTCCCTTCCCTCCTCCTCCCTCCCTCCCTTCCCCTCCCTCCCTCCCTCCCTTCCTTCCCTCCCTCCCTCCCTTCCTTCCCTCCCTCCCTTCCTCCCTTCCTCCCTCCCTTCCATCCCTCCCTCCTTCCTCCCTTCCATCCCTCCCTTCCTCCCTCCCTCCCTTCCTTCCTTTCTTCCTCTCCTTCCTTCCCTTCCTCCCTCCCTTCCTTCTTCCTTCCTTCCTCCCGTCCTTCCTTCCTTCCTTCCTTCCTCCCGTCCTTCCTTCTTCCTTTCCTTCCCTCCCTTCCTTATTCCTTTCTAACTCCCTCCCTCCCTCCCTTCCTTCCTCCTCCCTCCCTCCCTTCTTAATTTCTCCTCCCCTTCCTCCCTCCTTCCCTTCCTTCCCTCCCTAACTCCCTCCCTCCCTCCTTCCTTCCTTCCATTCCTTTCTTCCCTTCCCCTCCCTTCCTCCCCTCCCTCCTCCTCCTCCCTCCTCCCTCCCTCCCTCTTCCTCCCTCCCTTCCTTCCCCTCCCTTCTCCTCCCTCCCTTCCTCCTCCCTCCCTTCCTCCCTCCCTTCCTCCCCCCTTCCTTCCTTCTTCCTCCCCCTTCTCCTTTTTTTTACCTCCTGAAAATAATGCACTTTCTGTCCCTGAGTGGCTATGCTCACTCCACTGTATCTTTGTGAGCAGCCATGGTTGTCACCTAGGCTGGGCTTCAAACATGTCTGCCTTTGTTCATCTCTATTACAATTAAGGGTGATGGGATTTGTAGTTTACAGGAAAACAATAACAATGTGCTCCCAGTTCATCTCACAGCCAGTGACTGGACAATGAAAGGAGAAGCAGCCTATCTGTCGCTCTGCACTATTCCTCCTATCAGCATTTTCCTTTTTAACACATGAGCACTGCATCACAATTGGCACTTTGCGTTGTTTCTGCCTACTCAGTCTGAGCTCTGTTGTACAGGGATACCATTTTAAATTCACCCCTACGATCTCCAGGAGATAGATGCACTACATTGTCCAAAGTATTGGGACGCCTGCCTTTACACGCACATTAACTTTAATGGCAATCCCAGTCTAGTCCACCCCAAACTCCCTCATCCATGTCTTTATGGACCTTGCTTTGTGCACTGGTGCACAGTCATGTTGGAACAGGAAGGGACCGTCCCCAAACTGTTCCCACAAAGTTGGGAGCATGAAATTGTCCAAAATGTCTTGGTATGGTGATGCTTTGAAGAGTTCCCTTCACTGGAACTAAAGGGGGCCAAGACCAACCCCTGAAAAACAACCCCCACACCATAATCCCCCCCCCCCCCCCCCAACCAAATGATTTGGACCAGTGCACAAAGCAAAGTCCATTAAGACATGGATGAGCGAGTTTGGGGGTGGAGGAACTTGACTGGCCTGCACAGAGTCCTGACCTCAACGCGATAGAATACCTTTAGGATGAATTAGAGCGCAGACTGTGAGCCAGACCTTCTTATCCACATCAGTGCCTGACCTCACAAATGTGCTTCTTGAAGAATGGTCAAACAGTCCCCTAGACACACTCCTAAACCTTGTGGACGGCCTTCCCAGAAGAGTTGAAGCTTTGCAAAGGGTGGGCCAACTCAATATTGAACCCTACGGACCAAGACTGGGATGCCATTACATTTCGTGTGCGTGTGAAGGTAGGCATTCCAACACTTTTGCCAATATGTGTTCAGGGCTGGCCTGTATTTGTGGGAGGAGTCGGAGAGACTATTTAAGCCTCCTCCTCTGCTAGGGCCAGGGTCGTCGGCGTTCTGGGTTCTCACCAACCCATTCCCCCAGCCTTTCATATTTACTCGTAGTACTTCTCATTCTTACATCAAGGGTATGCCCTCTTTTCAGGCATACTGACCAGCTAGGCCATGGCACACCTCAGGCCTTGGTTCTTAGGAATATCGCATTTCCCACTTGAAGACTCCGATTACAAAATATATTATTGTATATATTTATCATACTATTACTGTTAGCCAAACCAAAACGGTTTCCCCCATCAGTTGTCTTTAGTATTCAATCCAGTCATAATGGAGATTGAAATGAATGTAGAGAAGTTGAATCGCCCACCATGCCAGTAGTACAACCTACTGCTGTGTTGGTATTACTGTATGGATAATGCAGTGTGGAAACAATCGAGTATCGTGCAGCGAGGGAGTGAGACTCTTTGGAGGGGAGTTGGGGGAGACTGGTCGGTCACCTGGGAAGTTTTGCTACTGGGGGGGGGGGGGGGGGGGGGGGGGGGGCGCCGGGGGGGGGGGGGTGTAAAAACCAGTGGCTGACTCACCGATCACCAGTATAAGTTGTGCAGTTGGACTGGCCCTTTAGCGGCCGCTGCGGTAGTGCTATGAAAGGCCTGAAATTTGTTTACCTGACTTGTAGAATTGTGGGAAATAAAAACGTTTATTCTACAAGCAAACGCTCGTTATTGCGAAAAGTAATGTCTCCGTCTTGCCAGTTCCAATTCCCTGAACCAATCTGCCAGTTGAGTACCGTCCCCCCCGCTCAGCGTCTTTTTTTTTTTTTTTGCCCAGGCGCCTTTCATCACGTAACGCACAATCATGCCGCGGTTGTCCCGACGCTCTGGGTAAACCGATGGCGCCTCATTGGATCATCATGCTTCATCCCACCCAACAAGAGAGCCTTGTGCTTCTGCCTCGTCCACCTCCGAACAGATTGCCGAGCTCCAAAGTGAATAATACTCCTGATGTTCTCCCGCTGCCCTTTTTATCTTTGTAAAATGATTGTATTGATTTGTTGGGTGCAATGCACGCACTCCAGCACCTGTTCCTATCTATCAGTGCTGCGCCAAGTACCGCTCTTTCTCCTTCGTTAAATAACCCCCTCACTTGTTCTGCACATTATTGGCCCCCAACTCATAAATTCTACCTTATTGCCGCTGTCTTTTTTTTTTTTCTGGAGAGATTCTCAGTCTAACCATTGCCTGTGCAGAAAGGGAATAACAATGGAGCTCTGAAACCTCCGCCAAAAATATTCCTGTTTACCGCTTATTACAAATATGCCGTTTTTGCATCAGGATTTGATTAGCCTTGTTTTTTTATTTTCTAAAACAAGAGCGGCATATATTGCAAGTTTTTTTTTTTCGTTAATTTCGTACGAATGAACGAACGATTCGCTAAAAATTTTGAATAAAACAACAAATTAGAAACAACGAAACTAGAAAGAAGAAAATCCGAAAAACGAAACGGGAACAACGAAAATCAAAATGAACAAAAAAATTGTTTTTTTTTTTTTGCAGACTTAGGCCCCTTTCACATGGACGGCCCGTTCAGATCCGCCTGTCTTTTTTTTTTGGCGGATCTGAACGGGCGCTGCATGTTAGTCTATGGAGCGTCGGATGTCAGCAGAGACATGTCCGCTGACATCCGACCCGGTCCGATCCTCCAAAAGCAGACGGAAGGCTCTACGTCCAGATCTGTCGCTATCGGATCGGGTGAGATCTGATGAAAACGGACACACTGTCGTTTTTATCTGATCTCTCCATAGAGACCAGTGGTGCTCGCAAGCCCCTCCCCGCTCAGTGAGCAGAGAGGGACTAAGTAACTAAATCTACGAAAATACGAATGCGTCCGAATTTCGAAGTAACGAAAAAACGAATCAACGAAAAAATCTCTTGCGAAAATACGAATCGCCGGCGGACAGAGACGGGCTCCATGGAAGCGGAGTCCGCCTCGTGTGAAAGGGGCCTTAAAGGATGCAGAGCTTGGCAATCGGTGTTGCACATCAATTTTTTTGTTACCTAAAGACGTCTGCCTAGCACTGGTTAGAGGAGACCTCTGTACTGAGACTACAAGGAGTGTTGTTAGTCCAATCCACCAATAGCTGCCTCTGTAACAGGAATTGACCCAAGAACTGCTGCCTTAAACAGGCGCATCCAAAAGGACAGTGTCACTGACCGTGTTTAGGACAGCTGTTCTCAACCTATTTAACATGGAGGTTCCCTTGATAAAATTTTCTTGTTTAAAGGAACCCCAGATGATGATTACTATATATACAGCTCACTGTACAGTACTGTGTTGGTCTGTGTGAAGAATGTTCCTTACATTGGTGGTCAGTGGGAAGAATGTACCTTACCTTGGTGACCAGTGGGAAGAATGTTCCTTACATTGGTGATCAGTGGGAAGAATGTTCCTTACATTGGTGACCAGTGGGAAGAATGTTCCTTACATTGGTGACCAGTGGGAAGAATGTTCCTTACATTGGTGACCAGTGGGAAGAATGTTCCTTACATTGGTGACCAGTGGGAAGAATGCTCCTTACATTGGTGACCAGTGGGAAGAATGCTCCTTACATTGGTGACCAGTGGGAAGAATGCTCCTTACATTGGTGACCAGTGGGAAGAATATTCCTTACATTGGTGACCAGTGGAAGAATGTTCCTTACATTGGTGACCAGTGGGAAGAATGCTCCTTACATTGGTGACCAGTGGGAAGAATATTCCTTACATTGGTGACCAGTGGAAGAATGTTCCTTACATTGGTGACCAGTGGGAAGAATGTTCCTTACATTGGTGACCAGTGGGAAGAATGCTCCTTACATTGGTGACCAGTGGGAAGAATGTTCCTTACATTGGTGACCAGTGGAAGAATGTTCCTTACATTGGTGATCAGTGGGAAGAATGTCCCTTACATTGGTGATCAGTGAGAAGAACGCTCCTTACATTGGTGATCAGTGGGAGGAATGTCCCTCACATTGGTGATCAGTGGGAAGAATGTTCCTTACATTGGTGATCAGTGGGAAGAATGTTCCTTACATTGGTGATCAGTGGGAAGAATGTTCCTTACATTGGTGATCAGTGGGAAGAATGTTCTTTACATTGGTGATCAGTGAGAAGAATGTTCCTTACATTGGTGATCAGTGAGAAGAATGTTCCTTACATTGGTGATCAGTGGGAAGAACGTTCCTTACATTGGTGATCAGTGATAAGAATGTTCCTTACATTGGTGATCAGTGGGAAGAATGTTCCTTACATTGGTGATCAGTGGGAAGAATGTTCCTTACATTGGTGATTAGTGCAACCAATGTTCCTTACATTGGTGATTAGTGCAACCAATGTTCTTTACATTGGTGATTAGTGGGAAGGATGTTGCTTACATTGGTGATCAGTGGGAAGAATGTTGCTTATATTGGTGATCAGTGGGAAGAATGTTCCTTACATTGGTGATCAGTGGGAAGAATGTTCCTTACATTGGAGGTCGGTGGGAAGAATGTTCCTTACATTGGTGATTAGTGCAACCAATGTTCCTTACATTGGTGATTAGTGCAACCAATGTTCCTTACATTGGTGATCAGTGGGAAGAATGTTCCTTACATTGGTGATTAGTGGGAAGAATGTTCCTTACATTGGTGATCAGTGGGAAGGAAGTCGCTTACGTTGGTGGTCAGTGAGAAGAATGTCCCTTACGTTGGTGGTCTGTGAGAAGAATGTCCCTTACATTGGTGGCCAGTGGGGGAAGTATCCCCCTCTTACCGATTAGCTAAAAAGATCAATGGTATCAGTATCTTATTAGAAAGACAGAAACTGCTCCTTGCTCAAGGACCCCCTAGCAACCTCTGGAGCAACCCTAAAGTTCCACGGAACCCTAGTTAGGGCTGGCCTAGGAAAAGGGACCTTCTGACTCACTGATGCCTCACCATAGATACCTACTTCACCCCTTTCACAGCTGTCAGAATGTACTTGGGGTTGGCTGGTGTCAGGACCTATAAGTGGCAGTGGCGTCTCTCCCTTGGGCCTAGAGATTGACCGCTAGACCTGAACAGTGTCCAATGGGAGGAGGACCCATGCTCCTCTCTATACCCAGAAGAACCAGGTATTTTTCAATAGCTTGGGTAGAGGAAGGAACAGTGGAGAATCATTGGAGAGGAGAGCATTCGTTTTTTGGGTTGGGAGGGTCTTTTCAGAGAGACAATGGGTGAATTAAAATTGAAAAGGTCTAAAATTGAACAAAACCGCCCTATGTAAGCTCCGAATGGGCCTGGTCAGAGCTTACGCATGAAAGGTCCTCCCTCCAACTCTTACACCCAGCGCTGTGTTGTAGAAGCGGAGTAGAGCCCCAGGTGGCTCCATACCTGGAAGGACTGGCTATTTTAGTCATTTTAATTAAACCCGTTTGCATCTAATATTTCACTTTTTTAGGCTATTGAAATCCGGTTGTCTCTAGGTTTATATTCTCATTAAGGCCTAGGTCAGGAAGGGGATGGAGGTGGTGGTGGGTATTTCCTATACGGGGAATTCAAATCCCTATTAAAGGATGTAAAATGCAGGTCAGAAGAATGTCAACTTCTGCAAAAGGCATCGGTCAATGAATTCTGAACGATCGCTGAGGTCCGGTCAGTCTGATGTCAAATTAATATCTTCAATATTGTCCCTTAGACACCTGTTTTGACTTTTGTTCTCTACTCTCTCTTCCAGGTACGAGACTTCTCTCATCGACATGTTAGATGCCATCAGCCCCATCCCTTCCCAGAGGAAGCAAAGACACTACACAGACCTGTATGACCTCAGTATTCTCAGCCCGCCAACCCGCGGATATTCCAAGCCCGCCCGCCAGCCTGTACAGCCAGCGAGGCGTGAACCACCCACCGTCGATACAGAGGAGAGGCGTATGTTGGAGGAAATCTTCTTTATCTGCTGACAGTTTGCCGTAACGTAGACTTCCAAAAGACTGTCCTAACTGTGAGCCTTGCTGTGACCACAACTAAACAATAAACATTCCTGAAGTCCTCTGAACACTCCGATCTCGCAGCCATATGTAGCCTTAACTAACAATCAGCCAAAGGAGTTCATTAGAACCCGGAACCTTGCATACCCTGTTTCCCTGAAAATAAGACCTAGCGTGATTGTCGGTGATGGCTGCAATATAAGCCCTACCCCCCAAATAAGCCCTAGTTAAAGTCCTTGTAGGTCTTATTTTCAGGGTAGGGCTTATTCTCGGGCAAACAGGGTAGGGCTTATTTGGGGGGTAGGGCTTATATTGCAGCCATCACCGACAAGCATGCTAGGTCTTATTTTCAGGGAAACAGGGTAGTAGTGATGGAACCAGTTCCTGTCTAGATGTCTTCTGTTTAAACACTTGTTTGTTATTGCATGGGTGACAGGTATACTTTTCAAAGTGCACCTGAAATTTAGAAGCAGACATGAGCAGACCTAAAATTTTCCCCTGATTTTTTTATTTTTTTATTTTTCATAATTATGAAGAGCTTTTTTCTTTTTAATAACTTTTTGCGGTCAGGGCCTTTTCCCTTCTTTTTCACACACGTTAAAATTTCTACATCATTTAAAACCCCCAAAAGATTACATATTTCCAGAAAGCACAGGGCCTATAGAATAAACTAATGGTAGTTGCATTTATTTTATTTTTTTGCTGCACAGTGTTAAGCTGGCCATACACGAGTCGAATTTCGAAAGAACTTTCTTTTGAAAATCTTATCTAAGAATTTTCGTACGAATTTCGCACCATTAGTGGGGCTGCAGCAACGGACGATTTTCGTGCGGCCATCGAAAAAATCCGACATGTTGGAATTTTTTTTTAGAAAACTAACGATTTTCCAACCAATGATGGGAGAATCGTGCGAGAAATGAACCGTATTTATCGGCGTATAACACGCACCCCAAGTTTAGGAGGGCATTTTAATGAAAAAAAAGTTTTAGGAGGAAGTTTAGGGAAAAAAAAACTTACATTTAAGCGTCATTTGCAGCTTGCCCAGTGTCATTGCAGCTTGCCCAGTGTCATTGCAGCTTGCCCAGTGTCATTGCAGCTTGCCCAGTGTCATTGCAGCTTGCCCAGTGTCATTGCAGCTTGCCCAGTGTCATTGCAGCTTGCCCAGCGTCATTGCAGCTTGCCCAGCGTCATTGCAGCTTGCCCAGCGTCATTGTAGCTTGCCAGCGTCATTTGCAGTCTTGTCCGGGTTTAAATTTCCCGCCGCCGAGACGCTCTGTCGCGTGCGCCACCGAAAAAGACCGAAGCGCGGCCGAAAAAGACCGAAGCGCCCCCGGAAAAGGCCGAGCCGACTGTTCGGCTCCGCTCTCGGTCCCGCCTCCCTGCTGTTTCCGGAGCGAGCGCAGGGAGACGGGACTACGAGCAGAGCCGAACAGTCTGCTCGGTCTATTCCGGCGCCGCTTCGTTTTTTTTCAGCCGCGATTCGGTCTTTTTCGGCAGCGCTTGCCATTTTTGTCACTTTTTTTGGGGGGTATCGGCGTATAACACGCACCCACGACTTTCCCCCGATTTTAATCCTGTAGGGGCCTAATTCTTCAGATTTTTTATTTTATTTTTGATACATTTTTTGTTGGCATACATTTTTCTTTATGTATTTATTTATTTATAGAAGACAGCAAAGAGAGAACCTACCACTGTGACAAAACATGATCACTAGACCTTCATCAATGCAAAAAAATCAGATGCATGCGTTGTTAAAATATCTCCGTACAGAGAGAGACCCCAACACAGGCAGACTGAAAAACTGTATGGAATAAATATTGATTTAAATATATTGATATTGTTTGGTTTATGCACAGTGATTAGGTATTTTTTACTTTTTTGGATCAAAGTGGAAGTAAAAAGCTTGCTTTCAATGAACTCCATTAAATCAGTTACACCATAGTAGTACATTGAAAGAAGTAAAAGGTGTTTCTGTAGAACAGGGTTCCTCCAGAGATTGCTAGAGGTTCCTTGAGCAATTTCTGCTTCTCGGATAAGTTCCCAATCACACATTTGATCTTTTTAGCTATTTTTAAGGGGGGAATTCTTCCCAATAGCCACGAGTGTGAGGAGCATTCTTCCCACTGACATCACACTAATGTATCATGAGTTGTAGGTATAGTCATTTTTAGGAGGAGCCTCCCTGAGACCGACCAGTTATTTCAAGGGTTCCTCTGTGTTGAAAAGGTTAACGGCTGCTATAGAGTAGTGGTCTACAAACTTGGCGGCCTGTATTTGGCCCTTTTCTTGCCTTTATCCGACCCTTGGGACACTGTTCCTCCTGATTTGAGGCACTATTTCTCTCACTGACTCCAACGATGAGGCACCTTTCCTTTCATGGACACCAACGGAGAGGCAGTATTCCTCCCACTGACACCAACAATAAAGCATTATTCCTTCCACTGAAATCAACAGAGAGGCAGTATTCCTCCAACTGACACCAACAGAGAGACAGTATTCCTCCCACTGACACCAACAATGGAGCATTATTCCTCCCACTGACACCAACAGAGGCAGTATTTCTTCCACTGACACCAACAATGGAGCAGTATTCCTCCCGCTGACACCAACAGAGAGGCAGTATTCCTCCCACTGACACCAACAGAGAGGCAGTATTCCTCCCACTGACACCAACAGAGAGGCAGTATTCCTCCCACTGACACCAACAGAGAGGCAGTATTCCTCCCACTGACACCAACAGAGAGGCAGTATTCCTCCCACTGACACCAACAGACAGGCAGTATTCATCCCACTGACACCAACAATGAAGCATTATTCATCCCACTGACACCAACAGAGAGACAGTATTCCTCCCACTGACACCAACAGACTGGCAGTATTCCTCCCACTGACACCAACAGAGAGACAGTGTTCCTCCCACTGACACCAACAATGGAGCATTATTCCTTCCACTGACACCAACAGAGAGACAGTATTCCTCCCCTAACACCAACGATGGAGCACTATTCCTTCCACTGTCACCAGTGATGAGGCATAATTCCTCTCACTGATGTAAACGATTGTGTACTTTTTTTTCCACTGACACCAACGATGAGGCACTATTCCTTCCACTGACTCCAGCAACAGGGCACCTTCCACTGATGCCAATGATGGGGCACTTTTCCTCCCACCAAGATAAACAATTGGGCAAGATTCCTTGCACTGAATACAACAATGGGATACTATTATTCCACGAATACAAACTATGGGGCCACTATTCAACCTCCTAATAACTATAGACAGTTTGTCAATTTTTTTCCTCCCCCTGATGCTGTGGCATTTTCTTCTCCCACTGGTGACAGTCCGGCCCCACTAAAGTCTGAAGGACAATAAACTGGCCCTTTGTTTTAGAAAGTTTAAAGATCCCTGCTATGGAGGAATTGGAGACACTCTTACAGCTCTCCTTTACTGCAAGCCAAAGCTTAGGCTAAGAGGACAGGTCTGTTGGAACATGCGCAATCACGGATGACGCTGGACTGGGTGGGACGGGGGTGGAGGCAGTGGGGTGGGTGGAGCTAGGTAGGACCGAGGTGAAACTGGGTGGGGCTGTGATGCTTAAGCCTCATACACGCGATCGGACCGTGGACCAACTTTCCCGTGGATTTTTGTCCAAAGGGCGTTGGCCCCAAGTTGGTATTGCATACACACGGTCTGACTTTTTAGGCAACCAACACGAACGTAGTGACGTTTCAACGTACTGACGACACTTCAAAAGAGGACGTTCGAATACTCCAGCGCCACCTTTGGTCAACTTCTATATTGTTGTCTGATCTTTTGCATTGGTTCTGAGCATGCGTGTTTGTACTTTGGACAAAAGTCCGTTGGTTTTGTGTACACACGGTCGGACTTTGGTCCATCGGACTTTTGTTGGCAGAAAGTTGGTCCGTTCGCACAGCCAACAAAAGTCCGATGAAACCTGGAAAAAGTTGGTCCGATGGAGCGTACACACGGTCGGATGTTGGTCCAAACCAGCTAATTTGCATGTTGGTTGTCAAAAATTCAGATCGTGTGTACGGGCCTTAACACCGACAACAGTTCCATGAAGTGCCTGTGAGCAGCCATACTGTTGTCAGTAAAGCTTAGGAGGATTGCTGATTGTATAGATTAGCCCCTTCAGCCCCAGGAGATTTTACCCCCTTCCTGACCAGAGCACTTTTTGGGATACGGCACTGCGTTGCGTTAACTGACAATTGTGACGTGGCACCCAAACAAAATTGGCGTCCTTTTTTTTTTCCCCACAAATGCAGCTTTCTTTTTGGTGGTATTTGATCACCTCCTGTGGTTTTATTTTTTGCGCTATAAACAAAAAAAAGAGCAGCAATTTTGAAAAAAACACTTTTTTTTACTTTTTGCTATAATAATTATCCCCCGAAAATATATTAAAAAAAAAACAAATTTTTTCCTCAGTTTAGGCCGATACGTATTCTTCTACATATTTTTGGTAAAAAAAATAATCGCAATAAGCGTATATTGATTGGTTTGCGCAAAATTTATAGCGTCTACAAAATAGGGGATAGATTTATGGCATTTTTATTATAATTTTTTTTTTTTTTTATTAGTAATGGCGCCGATCTGCGATTTTTATCGGGACTGCGACATTATGTCGGACACGTCGGACATTTTTGACACTATTTTGGGACCATTGTCATTTATACAGCGATCAGTGCTAGAAAAATGAATTTATTACTGTGTAAATGACACTGGCAGGGAAGGGGTTAACCACTAGGGGGTATTGAAGAGGTTAAGTGTGTCCTAGGGAGTGATTCTAACTGTGAGGGGGATGGGCTTCAACTCACATGACAGCGATCACTGCTCTAGATCAGTGGTCATCAACTCTGTCCTCAGGGCCCACTAACAGGCCAGGTTTTATGTATTACCTTGGGGAGATGCAGACTAGAATACCGCAATCACTGAGCAGCAAATGATATCACCTTTGATGTATCTCAGTTATCTTGCAAACCTGGCCTGTTAGTGGGCCCTGATGACAGCGTTGATGACCACTGCTCTGGATGACAGGGAGCAGTGATCTCTGTCATGTCACTAGGCAGAACGGGGAAATGCCTTGTTTACATAGGCACTTCCCCGTTCTGCGGCTCCGTGACACGATCGCCGGGAGACCTGGCGGACATCTAGCCCGCTGGTCCCGCAGGCACGGTCACGCTGTACGCGCCGCGTGCCTGCTATCCCCGCCTCTGAAAGGGGACGTACAGGTACGCCCATTTGCCCACCACTGCCATTGTGCCGATGTATATCGGTGCGCAGCGGTCGGCAAGTGGTTAGAGTATTGTTTCTAATCAATCGGCAATTGTAATAATGCATGACCTAAAAATTTTTTAGGGAAGAGGGAAGATTTTCATGTTTAACTGGAATTCCCCTTTTAATAACGAGATTTGGAATATTTTAAAGGAGTCTGTTAATCCTACTGGGTAACCATATACCTAAACTAACACTTTTTTCCTGTGTATATCAATGTTTTACAAGCTCTAGCCCCGACATATTTTTTATTTTTTTTTAAATACATTTTAGTGCACACAGACATAATCCCCAATATATTTTTTGGGGGGTAAAATATGCGTGAGGTTGTTAAAAGTAGATACCAAGGTCCCCTGACTGTAGGAGAGGGGCGGAGACTAGACCAGTCACTCGGCACAAGGAGAGAGAGCAGCAGTGAGCGGTCTTTATTACAGGAAGTCTCACACGAGATTACCGCACAGATCTGGAAGAAATACACAAAGCACCGAGATTCAAGTTTTCATACACTACATTTTACACACCTAATGTAAGTGTTTTTTTTTCTCCCCCCCCCCCCCTCCTCTGCTATAGAAGGTCTGTTAATAAATGACAGGTGCACTTTAAATTCAGCTTAACGGTTGTATTTCTCTCCGGGTGGCTCCTCAGTGTTTTTAATATCTTGCAGTGGTGGTTGTGCGTCATTGATGGGTTTGCTGTATGAAGCATAGGCAGCCCTGCGTAACCCTGGCTGAGCGTCTCTTCCTGGGTGCCCTATTTCCCCCGAATATTGTCCAATCACAGCGTGACAACATTGAGTATTATTTTGTAAGATTTATTTTTAATAATTTATTTGAACCATTTTGTAAAGTGTAATAAAAAAAAAAAAAAACACCAGGCATAGATTTGCAACTCTTTGATTCGACAAGTTAAAGGAGAACTCCAAGCAATAAAAAGAATATTCAATGCAGTTATATATTCATTTGCAAGTCATTAAATTTTATTTTTTAACTATTTATACAATGTGTTCTGAATTTTTTATTCTAACAATTTGACACCAATGATGGGGCACTATTCCTCCCATTAACACCAATGATGGGGTGCTATTCCTCTTAGTAACACCTATGATGGGGTGCTATTTCTCCCTTTGACACCAATAATGGGGCGCTATTCCTCCCATTAACACCAATGATGGGGCGCTATTTCTCCCATTGACACCAATGATGGGGCGCTATTTCTCCCATTGACACCAATGATGGGGTGCTATTTCTCCCATTGACACCAATGATGGGGCGCTATTCCTCCCATTGACACCAATGATTGGGGCGCTATTCCTCCCATTGACACCAATGATGGGGTGCTATTTCTCCCATTGACACCAATGATGGGGCGCTATTCCTCCCATTGACACCAATGATGGGGCGCTATTCCTCCCATTGATGCCAGTCTTGGAGCATTGTTTACTTCCACTGACAGCGGGACATTTTCTTCTCTCATTGGCCACAGTGCAGCCCCCTAAAGTTTGAAGAGCAGTAAACTGGCCCTTAGTATTAAAAGTTTGGAGACCCCTGTCCTACTTGATTGACCCTTCTCATCTAGAAGCTGTACTCTCAGCACAAAAGATTTCATACGAATCTATCCCTCAATATCCGCAAGGAATATATACGTTTCCAAATCCATATATTATCTTCTGTGGTGTACAGAGCCTGTGCAGAGAGCAGAGCAGTAGGAGGGGCCCAGCAGGCCCCACCCACTAAAGGCTGCGTGCAGAAAACTACAGGAGGGGGTGGAGACAAGACCAATCACAATGCACAAGGATAGAGAACAGCAGTGAGCGGTCTTTATTACAGGAAATCTCACACTGGATTAATGCACAGATCTGGAAGAAATTCACAAAGCTCACCAAGATCCAAGAACACACACAAATGGATTTAGACCATATTTGCTTATTCCGAAGTTCACCTTTAATC
Organism: Lithobates sylvaticus; assembly: GCA_028564925.1. Classification (NCBI taxonomy): domain Eukaryota; kingdom Metazoa; phylum Chordata; class Amphibia; order Anura; family Ranidae; genus Lithobates; species Lithobates sylvaticus. The sequence goes on along the minus strand of CM053026.1, from coordinate 34,461,778 downwards.
GCTCACGGACCGCCCGCCGTAATTTTACATCGCTATTATGAAGAGGAATACCGTTGTTATGGCCGCAGCTAGCGCCCATAACCCCCCCCCGTATTCCTCTTCTTCAGCAGGTGGTCCGCTTCAAGATAAAAGTGGTCTCTGCAGCGGATTCGCCGCAAGATCACTTTTATTGGTGCCGGGAGAGGGGCCCTCTCGCTACTCTCCGGTGCCCTCCGCTTACCGGGGGCCATCGCCAGCATCGGAGGAGATCGTGTCCTGTCCAGGGGCGGACTGACCATTCGGCCACTCGGGCACTGCCCGAGGGCCCTGGACCACTAGGGGGCCCTATCAGGGTTGCCAGCCTCAGTAAAACCAGGGACAGTATGTAAAAATCTTTTTTTTTTTTTTTTTTCTTTTTTTTTACATCTGTCTCTGAAATGTCCCTTACCGACATCCTTTTGGTCTAAAAATCCAGAGATTATAGCTGCCCCACCTCTCCAGTACCCTCTCAGCCAATAGAAACATAGTGTATACTGTGTATACTGTGTGATTGTATACTGTGTGTGTGTGTGTGTGTATACTGTGTGGCCCCATAATCTGATTGCCCGGGGGCCCCATAATCTCCTATTGCCCGGGGGCCCCATGAGTTGTCACTCCGCCCCTGGTCCTGTCCCTCGCCTGGTATGGATACGAGTGAGGGGAAGATGGCCCCCACCCGTCTCCATACCACTGCAGGGCGGAAGCAACATCAAAACTTCACTTTCGCCCATAGCTCTTAACCGCTTCCCGACCGCCTAACGCCGATGTACGTCGGCAGAATGGCGCGGCTGGGCAAAACCACGTACCGGTATGTGGTCCTTTAAGAGCCCAGCCGTGGGTCGTGCACACGCGAGCCGCTGGCGGCACGCTCGCGACCCGGTCGGGAGCTCTGTGACCACGGCCGCGGGACCAGTGGACCCAATCGCCGCTGGTGTCCCGCGATCGGGTCACAGAGCTGAAGAACGGGGAGAGGTCTGTGTAAACGAACCTCTCCCCGCGCTTCCTATACTGCCTGTCATTGATCGGCTGTTCCCTGTCATCGGGAAAGCGGATCAATGATGTCAGACGTCAGCCCCGCCCCCCTAATGTAAAAAAAACACATACACGTCACAGCCCATAACCCCTCCCCCTAGTGGTTAACTCTTTCACTGCCAGTGTCATTTATACAGGAATCAATGCATTTAAATAGCACTGATTTCTGTATAAATGACAATGGTCCCAAAAATGTCCGATGTGTCCGCCATAATGTCGCAGTCACAATAAAAATCGCTGATCGCCGCCATTACTAGTAAAAAAAAAAATATATTAATAACAATGGTATAAAACTATCCCCTATTTTGTAAACGCTATAACTTTTGCGCAAACCAATCAATAATCGCTAATTGCGATTTTTTTTTTTACCAAAAATATGTAGAAGAATACGTATCGGCCTAAACTGAGGAAAAAAAAATGTTTTTTTTATATATTTTTTGGGGATATTTATTATAGCAAAAAGTAAAAAATATTGAATTTTTTTCAAAATTGTCGATCAAATACCACCAAAAGAAAGCTCTATTTGTGGGAAAAAAAGGACGTCAGTTTTGTTTGGCAGCCACGTCGCACGACCGCGCAATTGTCAGTTAAAGCGACGCAGTGCCGAATCGCAAAAAGGGGCCTGGTCCTTTGGCTGCAAATTGGTCCGGGCCTGAAGTGGTTAAAGGACTTTTTTTTTTTTTTTTTTTCAAATGACATAAAATTAATTAATTTTTTTATTGCATTTTAGTATAAATATGAGATCTGAGGTCTTTTTGTTCCCAGATCTCATATTTAAGAGGTCCTGTCATGCTTTTTTTTCTATTACAAGGAATGTTTGCATGCGCAGTAGGGGACCGGGCAGTGAAGCCGCAACGCTTCACTTCCCATTTCCCTGACAGAGGATGGGGGCGGCTGAGAGAGAGAGACGAGCGACTGCTCGTCATCTGCGGCCGACATCGCTGGACCCTGGAAGAGGTAAGTGTCCATTTATTAAAAGTAGCTGCAGTATTTGTAGCAGCTTTTTTTTTTTATATATTTTTTTTAAGGTGGCACTCCTGTTTAATGTGTTCCTGCAGTTAAGCCTTTAGCCACTGGGGGAGCCCACACAGTGTTGGCGGCCTCGGACGTGCTCGTGACGATTGCCTCGGACGTGCTTGTGACGTTGCGCGTGGCCCGCATTGACGTCACGCAGCTTGCGGCGAGGACGACGGTGGATGGCGAGGACGACGGTGGATGCCGGGGGACATTTAAAGTCACTTCAATCAATACCAACCTATGTGTGTGATTATATGTCAGTATTACATTGTATATCCCTGTAAGATTGGCTGCTTAATATTTCATATTGAACCCTATATATGAGCGCCCGCACCTCTGCCAGGTTTGGCTATTTATATTACACCCTTAAGATCAAGGTAAGGATTACAATTATTTACACTTGCCCCATTCTGTTCACATAGTTACATAGGAGGTGAGGTCGAAAAAAGACACAAGTCCAACCTATGTGTGTGATTATATGTCAGTATTACATTGATCCCTGTATGTTGTGGTCGTTCAGGTGCTTATCTAATAGTTTCTTGAGACCACCGCCTGTGGAAGGGACTTCCACGTCCTTGCAGCTCTTACAGTAAAGAACCCTCTACGTAGTTTAAGGTTAAACCTCTTTTCTTCTAATTTTAATGAGTGGCCACGAGTCTCATTAAACTCCCTTCCGCGAAAAAGTTTTATCCCTATTGTGGGGTCACCAGTATGGTATTTGTATATTGAAATCATATCTCCTCTCAAGCGTCTCTTCTCCAAAGAGAATAAGTTCAGTGCTCACAACCTTTCCTCATAACTAATATCCTCCAGACCCTTTATTAGCTTTGTTGCCCTTCTTTGTACTCGCTCCATTTCCAGTATATCCTTCCTGAGGACTGGTGCCCAGAACTGGACAGCATACTCCAGGTGCGGCCGGACCAGAGTCTTGTAGAGCGGGAGAATTATCGTTTTATCTCTGGAGTTAATCCCCTTTTTAAATGCCAATATTCTGTTTGCTTTGTTAGCAGCAGCTTGGCATTGCATGCCATTGCTGAGCCTATCATCTACTAGAACCCCCGGGTCCTTTTCCATCCTAGATTCCCCCAGAGGTTCTCCCCTCAGCCTATAGATTGCATTCATATTTTTGCCACCCAAATGCATTATTTTACAATTTTTCTACATTGAACCTCATTTGCCATTTAGTTGCCCACCCATTAATTTGTTCAGATCTTTTTGCAAGGTTTCCACATCCTGCGGAGAAGTTATTGCCCTGCTTAGCTTAGTGTTGTCCAGAAATACAGAGATTTAGCTGTTTATCCCCATCCTGCAGGTCGTTTATGAACAAAGTAAACAGGATTGATCCTAGCGAAGAACCCTGGGGGACCCCACTACCCACCCCTGACTATTCTGAGTACCCCCCATTTATCACCACCCTCTGAACTCGCCCTTGTAGCCAGTTTTCAATCCATGTACTCACCCTATGGTCCATGCCAACGGACCTTATTTTGTACAGTAAAGGTTTATGGGGAACTGTGTGAAATGTTTTTGCAAAATACAGATACACCACGTCTACGGGCCTTCCTTTATCTAATGGCAGCTCACCTCCTCATAGAAGGTTAGTAGATTGGTTTGGCAAGAATGATTCTTCATGAATCCATGCTGATTACTGCTAATGATACCATTCTCATTACTAAAATCTTGTATATAGTCCCTTATCATCTTCCCCTCCAGGAGTTTACATACTATTGATGTTAGGCTAACTGGTCTGTAATTCCCAGGGATGTATTTTGGGATGTATTTTTTTAAATATTGGTGCTACATTGGCTTTTCTCCAATCAGCTGGTACCATTCCAGTCAGTAGACTGTCAGTAAAAATTAGGAACAATGGTCTGGCAATTACTTGACTGAGTTCCCTAAGTACCCTCGGGTGCAAGCCATCTGGTCCCGGTGATTTATTAATGTTAAGTTTCCCAAGTCTAATTTTAATTCTGTCTTCTGTTAACCATGGAGGTGCTTCCTGTGATGCGTCATGAGGATAAACACTGCAGTTTTGGTTACTGAAGCCCCCTGATTCCCTCGTGAAGATTGAGGAGAAGAATAAATTCAATACCTTCGCCAACTCCCCATCCTTTGTAACCAGATGTCCTTCCTCATTCTTTATGGGGCCAATATGGTCTGTCCTCCCTTTTTTTACTGTTAACATACTTAAAGAATTTCTTGGGATTTTCTTTGCTCTCCTCCGCTATGTGTTCGTGTTTTGTGTTCTATCTTAGCCGTCCTTATTGCACCCTCACATATTGCAGCTTTATCACTGGCACACATTCCTCTCCCACACCACTCACATTGAGCCTCACTTTTTGTTAGTTCACACGCATATCACTCATTGCACCCATACACTGTATTCTACTTACTTTTCAGCAACTCACCATTCCGCTATGCGCTTATTCTTTCTCTCCTTCCTTTCACAACCCACATGGCATCTCACCAGCTTAAACACTTGTCTCTTGCATTTTATTATCGTAATTATGATAACGCAATACATTATTCCCCTTTAGGGGGCTCTTTATTAATTATAAGGGTAAACTTAAATAATTTTATTTTCTTCCTTTTTTTTAAATAAAAACATATAACAAACATTTCATTAAATATGCAATACACTACAATAGAGAATCATCTTAATAAGGTTGAATCATTATACGTCGCGGAACTCGCAGCCAGGAGTCATTATTAGCACTTCTTTATATATATAAAATAAATGATATCTACTTATTGTGCTCTGATTTTTGAAATCATAAATTGCATGGGTTCCTATCCTTACTCCCCCTCCCCCTTTGGGTTCACAACACGTGACTCCTTGCAAGCCCTGCGGATTGGGGCTTATCTAGGTGGACATTGAGAAGGCATGCGGAGGGGTCCTGGATCATTCGATTACAACTGTTTTTAAGTCTCTGGCTATAAGAGGTCTACCAACTGAGGGGTAAATATAATATCATGAATTTAGAGCAATGTGTGGTTCATGTATGACAGTGATCTCCAAACTGCGGCCCAGGGGCCGGATGCGGTCCTTTGCTTGCTTCTATCCAGCCCTTGGGATGCTATTTTATTCACTGACACCAATTATTGTGAGAATTTCATCCCAATGACACCAATGATGGGGCACATTTCCTACCAATGACACCAATGATGGGGCACATTTCCTACCAATGACACCAACAATGGGACCCAATGAAACCAATGACGGGGCACAACTCCTACCAATGATGGGGCACATTTCCTACCAATGACACCAACAATGGGACCCAATGAAACCAATGACAGGCACAATTCCTACCAATGATGGGGCACATTTCCTACCAATGACACCAACAGTGGGACCCAATGAAACCAATGACAGTGCACAATTCCTACCAATGATACCAACAATGGGACCCAATGAAACCAATGATAGGGCACATTTCCTACCAATGACACCAACAATGGGATCCAATGAAACCAATGACAGGGCACAATTCCTACCAATGGCACCAATGATGGGGCACATTTCCTACCAATGACACCAACAATGGGGCCCAATGAAATCAATGACAGGGCACAATTCCTACCAATGACACCAATGATGGGGCACATTTCCTACCAATGACACCAACAATGGGACCCAATGAAACCAATGACTGAGGGACAGTAAACTGGCCCTTTGTTTAGAAAGTTTGGCGACCCCTGATATATGATAATGTAAATGAAGTAGTGTTCTACTCTTGTTGTAAATGTTTAAATATAAAATGGTAAAAAAAACTTTTCTCTTACATTCACCGACTGACACAGCTCCTCTCTTAGACCATTGGGTTGTTATGCCACCTTCAGGAGAAGACTAGGCATTACATGTTAACATGTGATAATAAAACTAGAACTTTCTAGTTCAGCCCAAGGGGCGGTCCCTTAGGTAACAACCCCACAGCATGCTACTGCAGCCTCAGTTTTATTTTGCCTAGTGAAGGAGAAAGACCTAGGAACCCTGATGGGCCCATCGGTCTGTCTGTTTCTGCAGAAACTTGGTTTTTGCGCAAGATGATAGATCCTGTGATCTGCTATCAACAGCCGGCTGGGTGACAGGCTGGATACCCTTATCCTTGTAGTCTCCCCAGTCCGGCCATCGAGCGTGTGCAGGTCGCAGCTACGGCTCGGCAGGCCACGACGAAACCTCAGCTCCAGAGGTGGTCGGTGAGCTTTTATGCTCCGGGGCATACATATGACCGGGCTACTGATGTCTGCGTCACAGTATGCCGGGCCAGCAGCTACCCTATACTGATTAGTGAGTAGTTCTGCAATGGAATGTCTCCCAGCTCTTCAGGACTGGTAAGTACAGCTCTCCCTGCCTCGGTGGGGCTGAGCAGCTGGGCATTCCCTGGGAGGTCGATTCGGGGGTCCCTCACCTCCCTCTCTTCTCTCCCTGTCCCTATCCTTCCCCTCCCCCCTTCCCTGTGGGGGATGCTGCATGGGCTGCTGAGCGGTGTGTGTGCCATAGACAGGGGCTCCCCAGGGGGCTCTCACCTGGGGTGGGGACTGCGCTGGGTAGCTGTGCCTTGGTTGTCTGTAGGTCTCTCCCCTGGGTGTCTGGAGGCTGTGTCTGCTGATCGCTGTAGCGCTGTTTGCCGCCATTTCTCTGCCTGTTGTTTCACTGTCCTTCATTGCATACAGTGTTCGGCGGCCATTTTTGGTGTGACCAGGGAGCAGCATGCTCTGTCTCCATTTTACTGTAGTCCGGTGGCCATTTTCCCTGTGATTGTGTCCTTTATACTGGACGCTCGGCGGCCATTTTCTTGAAGCCTGAACACGTTTTTGGTCAGTGTCAGTGCCATTCAGAGCAGCTCTGCACAGCGCGGTGTGGTCTCCTATGCATCTGGGAGCTGACACAGGATACAGGCACTATTAGCTAGACGGCGCAGAAACCAGTCAGGGTAGTGAGTCCTGCGGGAAAGAGCCCCTTAGCCAGCAGCAGTTAGGAGGGTGGGACCATCACTGTCCTAAGTCCCCAACAGGTGGCAGACAGGGTAGGGTCAGCTTGGCTTCAGAAACTGGTGTTTCTTCCCCCGAAATCCAGGCAATTGCAACCGGTTCACCTGCAGACAGTGCAGTGCCTCTGGACGCCTTGTCGGCAGTCCTCAATTCGTTCGTTGCCAAGATGGAGGCGGTGCGTGGGTGCAAAGGTAGTAAACAGCCCCTGCCCCCCGTCCTCCGGGGAGAGCTCTGACGCAGACTCTGGCCCTGCTGAGGCTGGTGACCACTGTTCTGTCGTTTCAGATGACGCTGACCAGGACCGATCGGACAGTGAGGATGAGTCCCTGTCCGGGTCCGTGCGCGACAAAGCGCTTGTTGGAGCACTTATCACAGCTGTGCATGATACCCTGAAGATTCAGGAGCCAGCAGATCCCTCTGCTGATGTAGCGGTCCCTTTTGGGTCCCATAAGCCAGCCCATTCACCTAGGGTGTTCCTGTATCTGACTTATTTTGATGAGTTCTTTTACAAGGAATGGGGGCGACCGCAGCGGACCTTTTCGGTCCCCAAATACATGGCGGTGTGTTACCCCTTTTGAGGAGAGCCTTCTCAAAAAATGGTCGGCTCCTCCGGTCGTGGCCCCCACAGTTTCCGGGTTAAACAAAGTAACCACAATCCCAGTAGAGGGGACTCCTGCCTTTTTAAGGATCCCACGGACAGGAAGGTCGAGGCAGTGGCTCGTTCCTTGTTTACGGCTGTGGGGTCAGCAATGCGACCAGTACTGGCATCCGCACTTGTGTCTCAGACACTCACTGAGCGGGCAAAACTTTTGCACCGCGAATTGGGAGAGCAACAGGCTTCTCCTGTCTGCGTGGAACTAGCAGACCAATTAGTGCAAGGCCTTAAGTACATTTGTGACATGGCCCTGGATACTCTCCCTCTGTTATCCAGGGCTTTAGTGTCAGCAGTGGTGCTGAGGTGCCTGATTTGGCTAAAATGCTGGTCTGCTGACCAGGCATCTATAAAAGCCCTGACGGATCTTCCCTTCCTTGGCGACCAGCTCTTTGGAGCCTCATTAGATGACATTATTGAAAATGCCACAGGTGGTAAGAGTACACTACTCCCACAGGCCAGGAAGGCTAAGGAGCCACGCCGTAGGCAAGGGCCCTCATTTTCCGCTCACAGCCGGCTTTTTCGTCCGCCCGGGGCTTCGGCTAAGCATCCCCAGCCCGACAGGACGACCTCTGAAGGACAAAAGCGTCCCTGGAACCGCAAGCCTGCGAGCAAAAGCGCTACCGCATGAAGGTTTGCCCCTGCCTGCAACGCAGGTGGGAGGTCGCCTTCGGGAGTTGCAGCCGGTGGGTCTCTCGGCTGTCTGACCAATAAGTCTGCGATCTGATTTCCTCAGGCTACAAGATAAGTTCCTCTCTTGGCCGCAAAACAGATTCTTCCCTCCAGCATACCCGTACTCCCGGCTCGCCGGGAGGCCCTATTGGGGGCGGCAAGGGACCTGCTGAGTCGCGGGATGATAGTACCTGTCCTAGAATCAGAACGTTTCCAGGGGTTCTACTCAAACCTGTTGGTAGTCCCCAAAAAGGAAGGGGTACGTCCAATCTTGGACCTAAAACTTTGTAAAAGTACAGAGGTTCAGAATGGAATCAGTTTGCTCAGTAGTCGCTGTACTCCCTCAAGGGGACCCCCTGGCGTCTTTGGACATCCAGGATGCGTACCTGCACATACCCATATGCCTTCGGCATCAGAGGTTTCTGCGGTTTGCAGTTGGGGAAACACACTACCAGTTTGGCTTTGCCCTTTTGTTTGGCATCAGCCCCCCGAGTCTTTACCAAGGTATTGGCTCCTGTTTTGGCATTGCTGTGACAATGTGGGATCGCGATCGTGGGTTACCTAGACGATCTCCTCCTGAGAGCATCTTCCGCCTCAGAGTTAGAGGAGGATGTGGCGATCACCATGCAGATCCCGCAGGAATTTGGGTGGCTGTTGAACCTAAAAAAGTCGGTGATTGTACCGACTCAGCGTTTGGAGTACCTAGGCTTACTGCTGGACTCCATGGAAGCAAGAGTGTTTCTCCCTTCAGACAAGCTGCAGACTCTCAGAGCCGCGGTAAAACTGCTGATGAACCACAAGTGCGCTTCTGCATGCGAGTCCTGGGACTCATGGTGGCCTTCTTCGAGGCAGTACCGTATGCCCAGTTTCACACCAGAGTCTTGCAGAAGGAGATCTTGACAAAGTGGGACAAATCTCCGTTGTCTCTGGATCGGCAGATTCAGGTGAGCCAGTTAGTCAGGGATTCCCTGCTCTGGTGGCTGAGGTCCCCGACACTTCGGTCCGGGAAGTCGTTCCTACCTCTGAAATGGACGGTGATCACAACGGACGCCAGCCTAAGCGGCTGGGGTGGAGTAATGGGAGTTCAGTCGACCCAGGGCCTCTGGTCGGTGGAGGAATCCAAGTTGCCGATCAATCTGCTCGGGGTGAGAGCGATCAGGCTATGCCTCTTCACATGGTTGATAAGACTTCATGAGCGTCCGATCAGGATCCAGTCAGACAACGCCATGGCGGTGGCATACGTCAATCACCAAGGAGGAACAAGAAGCTCAGACGCCGCACGGGAGGTTGCTCACATCCTTCAGTGGGCAGAGCGACATGTACCGGCCCTGACGGCCATTTATATCCCGGCAGTGGCGAACTGGCAGGCGGACTATCTAAGTCGCCAGATGCTGGACACAGGAGAATGGGAGTTGCATCCGGAGGTGTTCAGGCTACTGTGCCTGTGATGGGGCACACCAGACGTGGAACTTTTGGCCTCCTGTCTCAATTGAAAGGTGCCGAGATTCGTGTCCAGGACAAGAGATCCTTGGGCAGATGCATCAGACGGTGGCTCCATGGGATCAGTACCAGCTGATCTATGCCTTTCCTTCGCTGAAACTGTTACCACGTCTGCTCCGCAGAGTGGAGGCCGGGGGGATTCCAGTAATACTGATTGCCTCAGATTGGCCCCAGCGTCCCTGGTACGCAGACCTAGTGCGCCTGGTGGCGGACGCCCCATGGCGACTGCCGTTACGAGAGGACCTTTTTGTCTCAAGGTCCAAACCTCCATCCTGCTTTACCATCGCTTGGTTTTAACGGCATGGCTATTGAGAGCCAGGTGTTGAGGAACCGGGGTCTTTCGGACTCGGTGATTCCAACTATGTTGAGAACACGGAAATCTTCTTCTCGGAAGATATATCATCGTACCTGGAAGGCCTACATCTCCATGTGTGAGGAGGAAGGTTGGCGTCCGTGCGCCTTTTCTATATCCAGGATCATGTTGTTTCTACAGCAAGGAGTAGACCACAAACTGGCTTTAAGCACCATTTAAGGGACACATATCAGCTTTGGCTTTTGAACCTGGTGTTATCGGCACTTCAAAAACCGTCATTTGAAGAGATCAGGGAGATCCCTCTGTTGACTCTTTCCCAGAAAGTGGTCTCTTTAGTGGCCATTACTCCGGCTAGGAGTGTTTTGGAGCTGGCGGCCTTGTCTTGCAAGTCACCCTATCTGGTTATCCACAAGGATAAGGTGGTGTTGCGTCCGCAACCTGCTTTTCTGCCAAAGGTGGTTTTGGCGTTCCACATCAATGAAGACCTTGTGTTACCATCTTTGTGTCCTAAACCGACACATCCTAAAGAGGTGGCCCTTCATTCCCTGGACGTGGTTCAGGCTCTGATGGTGTATTTGTCTGCTACTAGTCCCTTTTCGGAAGTCAGACTCCTTGTTTGTTTTGGTGGCTGGTCCGAAAAAAGGCATGGCGGTCTCGTCGGCCACCATTTCCAGGTGGATCAGACAGATTGTAGTACAGGCCTACGCCTTGAAGGGGCAGGTGCCCCCCTTTCCGGTCACAGCCCACGCCACAAGGGCAGTCGGAACGTTTTGGGCCTTCCGACATCAAGCGTCTGTCACTCAAGTGTGTAAAGCGGCGACTTGGTCGTCTGTTCACACCTTTTCAAAAAAGGTAGATGTCAGTGCATCGGCTGATGCCTGTTTTGGCATCAAAGTTTTGCAGGCGGCCGTATAATTGCAATTACACTTACATTTTTTCCTGTTTTTTTTTTGGTAAAAACACAGTACCTTAAGTAAATGCACTGTTGCATTTGTTACCGCAGTTCTGAGGCGGTTTGAAGGTAGTGACTCCCAGTTGAGGAGCACTCTGTTTTGTTTTTTTCGTGGGTAACAAAGTGTTTTGGTTCCCACACGCTGTTGTTTTTTTGTGGGTAAAGTTGTACTAGTTCCCACTTGCCATGGTGGGTGAAGTTTTTTTATGCTGTTTTCCCACCCCTCGTTTTGGCACTGCTTGGGGACGTCCCAATGGTCTAAGAGAGGAGCTGTGTCAGTCGGTGAATGTAAGAGAAAATAGGATTTTTTGTACTCACCGTAAAATCCTTTTCTCTGTAGTTCACCGACTGACACAGCACCCGCCCCTCATATTTTTGTCTACGTTATACTGCTTGTTGACGTACTGAGGCTGCAGTAGCATGCTGTGGGGTTGTTACATAAGGGACCGCCCCTTGGGCTGAACTAGAAAGTTCTAGTTTTATTATCACATGTTAACATGTAATGCCTAGTCTTCTCCTGAAGGTGGCATAACAACCCAATGGTCTAAGAGAGGAGCTGTGTCAGTCGGTGAACTACAGAGAAAAGGATTTTACGGTGAGTACAAAAAATCCTATTTTTTTCACTAAGTTAAAATAGTAAATGCAAATGGACGTATTTCTAAACAGGTTATCTTTTTTGTGTTTCTGGAAATGTATCTTATGAGTTTGTGGCGGAGGAAGCCTTTGCTATGACTGTCTCGTGCATAGTCAGCTCTTGGCCCACCTCTTACAGAACATGGCCTGAGAAGATGGATCTCACCTGTTACTTTAGAGAACAACCTATTCAGAATATTGCCTCCGCTTCTGAAACTGGGCGGGGGGAGAAGGTATGCAAATGAGGGGGATCTCCAACTTCATCCATTCAAAGTTCTTACTTGGGAGCAAAGCCCCTCCCCCTCAAATTAAGCCCTTCCTGTCCAATGCCAAGCAGGTGTGGCCAAATGTCTAGAACTGCTAGAACCACGAGGTCAGC
>CM053026.1:34440692-34449150 GCA_028564925.1 Lithobates sylvaticus | reverse complement strand
GATTTTACGCAAATATTGATGTATTGATATTGATGGTTATAGCCTAGCAGGGGATCTCTTATTGATAGAGATCTCTCCTCATAATTGTTAAAAAAAAAAAAAAAAAACAAGAACAATATCTCTAAGCATTATCTCTCTCTCGAATGTTCAAAAATATGTCTCAAAAAATTTCCCAGAACAAAAGAGACTTCCCGCGATAAATAACACGTGGTGATTAAAAATTCTCCACGTGGCCATTTTCCATGTGGCATTTCTGATGTTTCTTATTTTGTTTGCATTTCACCCTGACAAAGCTTTGTTTTAAAAGCGAAACATGTTGGTGTTTTTTAGGGTCGCTGTGGAGAATTTTTTTTTTTTTTTCAAATCTTTTATTTATTTCATAAGACAAGAGAAACACAAAAATACATCTTCCTTAGGTATACAACAATACATGAAATTATAATATCCCCTCGGGCACCTAGTATTCTTACTTTCCTATATCTTAAGGTCTACTCCCTCAGATTGTATCCTAGTACCTTCTTGCCTTAAACTTTTTTTCCCCTGTTTTATTAACCCAAACATAAAAACCTATCTCCCAAAAAAAAAAAAATAAAAAAAAAAAGGAAATTTATATATAATAATAATAAAAAAAAATTATATATATATAAAAAATAAAATAAAAATTATATATATAAAGGGGGGGGGGGGGGGGGAGAAGCGGATACCACGGGCACACTCCCTTCGAACTGCCACTACCACTACCTTTCCCTTTCTCCACTCATATCTGTATAGATTACCCTTATTTAGTCCGCTACATCGCCTTCAAACAGAGTCCGTCCCTCATCTGAAAAGATATATGTATTCCAGGGTGTCCATGTTTTAGTATATTGTTCCTTTTGGTGTCGTTTCGTGAGGATTAATTCCTCCATTCTCTTAATTTCCTCCACTTTTTTGAACCACATTTTTTTAAATTTTAAAATGGTCTGTTGCAAAGTGGAAAACGGTTCTTGTGGTCAGACGGATCGAAAACTTGACAATCTTTTTTGGCAACCATGGGAAGCGTGTCTAAGCCCTCATTCATATTAAACGCGGCTTTGAAATTGTGCGACTTCTTAAGAAATTGCGTGATTTGAAAGTCAAATGTCGGTGCGACTTGGAAGACATCTGTGCGGCTTTGTGCACAGATGTCTATCCAAGTGGCACCCGAAATTGTCAAAAGTATTACAGGAATTACTTTTTCAAATCGTCGCGGCACTGCAAAGTCGGCGTGGCACCGATTTGAACTGTGCCATTGCCGAAAATAGTGTGCGACTTGTCGTGCGATTTGACCTGTCGCATGACAAGTCGCTCCAATGTGAACGAGGGCTAAAGAGGAGAGGGACCTTCTAGCTTGTTATCAGCGCTCAAGTTCAAAAGCTGGCATCTCTGATGGTACTAATGGTACTAGTGCAGGGGTCTCAAACTGGCGGCCCTCCAGCTGTTGCGAAAAACACAAATCCCATCATGCCTCTGCCTGTGGAAGTCATGCTTGTAACTGTCAGCCTTGCAATGCCTCATGGGACTTGTAGTTTTGCAACAGCCGGAGGGACGCCAGTTTGGGACCCCTGCACAAGTGTGTATGGAATGAGCAGCTTGCACGTCTGGAAAGGCACCTGCAAAGCTGAAAGATAAATCCAGGTTTTAGAGCAGCTTATTCTCCCATCCAGACGACGTCTTTTTTCAGGGAAGGCCTTGCATATCTCCGTAGGACAATGCTAAACTCCATAGTGCACCTATGACAACAGCATGGCTTCCTAGTAGAAGAGTCTGGGAGCTTAACTGGCCTACCTAAAGTCCAGACCTTTCACCAACTAAAAAAAGGTAAAAATGGCCCTATTTCTATTGTGAATAAAATATGGGTCTATTTATGTAGATTTTATACAACGTCCCAACTTTTTTGGAACTGGGGTTGTACTCTACTAAAGGCGGGGCGTATTAGACAACAAATGACACCATGAAACTCCCCGATCATTGTACATCTTTATAATGCCTTTAAGTTGGTGACAGGTTCTCTTTAAACTGATAAGAATTGTAGTTTCTCACCTAATATCTTGCTGATCCCCAAAGTGATTTTCTCTATGTGGGAAGCCATGGTGGTGTCAGTCTTGTTGTGGCGGGCATGACATCACCTATAGAAGAACAGAGGATTAGTCTCTGGGTATAGATCATCCGGTGAAGCCCCTCAGCGATCATTGGTTGTTCTTAGGACACATTTTGCAGTCCTGACGGTCCCAAGGCAATAACGCAGTTTAGTCAGTCCAGGATTCCCTATGACAGCCGAGGGATGGAGTTACACTGCTGAGTTACATCTGAGATACTGTATATGGTAGATGGGCCCTTCTTGCACCACTGTCCAACCAGACCTGCTTCTGATTGGCCGGATTGATAATCAGTGTAAAGCCCCATACACACGGTCGGACAATCCGCGGACCAGGTCCGTCGGATCATGTCCGTCGTACTTTGTCCGATGTTGGTTTTGCGTACACACGGTCGGACAAAGTTGTCGAAAAAATCTGATCATTCTGAACGTGGTGACGTTTGTTGCCTACGACGGGACTACGTAGAGGCTAGTAGCCAATAGCTTTGGTCTTGTAATGTGATCTGAGCATGCGTGGCACTTTGTCCGGTCGGACAATCGTACACACGATCGGATTTGGTGTGATCGGACCGGGTTGTCGGCAAATCTATCCAGCAGGAGATAAGACTTTGTCCGTCGGACAATTCGACGTACACTGTCCGATGGTGCATACACACGGTCGGATTTTTCGACAACATGGTCCGATCGGACAGAATCCATGAAAAAGTCCGACCGTGTGTATGGGGCTTTACAGCAGCGAATATTCATTCTCTGTTGTAACACCTGGGTGGGCTCATGGTGCAATGCTCTGCGCTCCAAGCCCACCCTATTTTGAAACCTATTAGAGCCTATGGCTCTAATCAGGTGCCATAGGCTCCCCCGCCGCTGTAATTCAGGCGCCCAGCGTCCTGAAAGGGGCCGGACACCTGAGTTTGGGGCGGCCACGGCATAGCATGAATCTATCCATTATTTATATAGGGGGGTGGAGTAGATAGAGGGGGGGCGGCACCCATGCGCCCCTAATGGACGGAGCGCCACTGCCACCTACCTCAGCGAGATTCCCTTATCCACAATCTCTGGGGTCACTGTCACCTCCTGATGTGAGCTTGTGTGTTCTCCCTGTGCTTACTAAGGGTTTCCTCCCACACTTCAAACACTTGCTGATAGGTTGTCTGTCTAGATTGGCCCTAGTGTGTGTATGTAGAAAAAATGATCCGCACTCTGGTTGTTGCTCTTAAAATGTCTTCATTTTATTGAATAGCCACAGTGAACAAATGCTGAATAAATCCTTTGACGCGTTTCAGCCTTTAAGGCCTTAGTCATTAGTTATGACTAAGGCCTTATAGGCTGAAACGTGTCAACTGATTTAAAGTGGTTGTAAACTCTCCCCCACAACTTTGTCCCATGTAAATCAGCATAAAAAAACCCTAATGAACACTGCTTGTAGATATCTCCTTACTTGCTTAGTATTGTTGTAATCCTTTTTGTTCTTTAGAATGTCATCACTGAGCATGCCCAGATCTCCCCTGATTTACGGCACACTCTGTGTGCTTGTCTGTCTATTATCAGGACTTCCTAAGGCACAACACTGAAATCCCACAAGACTGCATAAGCACTCAGAGCTTCCTCCTACACCCCATGTAACCATGTGACATCACATGCAGTGTAAACCAGGGCATCGGACAGCATTACTGCAGAAGCTGATAAGACTGACATAGGCAAACACTAGATAATCGGCACAAGTAAATACTATGAAATAAAACAAGTCAGCTATGAGCAGGGAATCAGGGTTGGCATAGAAATGTTGGCTTGAGAAGGAGGCTTGGTTAACAGTACAGGAAGTGCTCAATGTAAGGGCGGAAATACACTCCACTGTGGACTCAGAAAACAATACTTATGATGGCGCTGCCTTACCCCTGGAAACAAGTTTTTTTAATTTTCTTTAAACAGTAAGTAAGATATGATTTGGGCTGGATTACAGTGGCTATAGTTTCGTAATTACTTATTATAATGGACTAAATGAAAAGAAGCATCAGAGTGGGAGAGTTTACTTCCTCTTTAATCAGCGTTTGTTCACTCTGGCTATTCAATCAAATGAAGAAATTTAAGAGCAACAACCGGAGTGCGGATCATTTTTTCTACATTACTCTACTCAGGCAGCGACTGTGGATCGAGCACCTGGGAGCTCTGCTATCTATGTGGTGTATGGGTAGTAGCACTGACTTTTCTGTTTATACTAGTACGTGTATGTCTGCATGATCTTAGAATGTAAGCTCCTCGTGGGCGCACACTGATATGAATGTACAATACAGAATGTGCTGTGCTATAGAAATACCCGGAATAAATAAATTGAAATCTGTGCCTGAACTCAAGGGCTGTGAATTCTCTCCTCCACCATCACAGGAATGGGCTCTCAGACCCCCCCCCGTACATGCGTGGTCTACTATCTCCTCCATCACAGCATCACTGAGCTCAAAACTACTGTTACAGGGAGAGAGAGAGAAAGAGAGAGCATGAGAGGGGGGGGGGGGGGGGGTTGCATTGGCTAGGAGTGTCTTAGCAACATCCTAACAACAAGGCAGGATGGGATGATGCCATCATCTCTGGGAGTGTCGTCAGGCTTCAGGAAGTAGGTAAATGGCCAACACCTTATTCAACTTTAGTTAAAGCTGCACAAAAGAAAAAAATAAAAGCTGTTGATCCTGCCAGGGAGCTGACAACTTCCTGCACTACACTGAAATCCCACTACCTCATGCAGTGTTCTCAGCCCCGCCCATTCCCCCCCACATGCAGTGTTCTCAGCCCCGCACATTCCCCCCCACATGCAGTGTTCTCAGCCCTGCCCATTCCCTCCCACATGCAGTGTTCTCAGCCCCGCCCATTCCCCCCACATGCAGTGTTCTCAGCCCCACCCATTCACCCACGCAGTGTTCTCAGCCCCACCCATTCCCTCATGCAGTGTTCTCAGCCCCACCCATTCCCTCATGCAGTGTTCTCAGCCCCACCCATTCACCCACGCAGTGTTCTCAGCCCCACCCATTCACCCATGCAGTGTTCTCAGCCCCACCCATTCCCTCACGGAGTGTTCTCAGCCCCGCCCATTGCCTCATGCAGCGTTATCAGCCCTGCTCATTCCCTCATGCAGCGTTATCAGCCCCGCTCATTCCCTCATGCAGTGTTCTCAGCCCCGCCCAATCACCCTTGCAGTGTTCTCAGCCCCGCCCATTCCCTCATGCAGCGTTCTCAGCCCCGCTCATTCCCTCATGCAGTGTTCTCAGCCCCGCCCAATCACCCTTGCAGTGTTCTCAGCCCCGCCCATTCCCTCATGCAGCGTTCTCAGCCCCGCTCATTCCCTCATGCAGCGTTCTCAGCCCCACCCATTCCCTCATGCAGCGTTCTCAGCCCCGCTCATTCCCTCATGCAGCGTTCTCAGCCCCACCCATTCCCTCATGCAGTGTTCTCAGCCCCGCCCAATCACCCTTGCAGTGTTCTCAGCCCCGCCCATTCCCTCATGCAGCGTTCTCAGCCCCGCTCATTCCCTCATGCAGCGTTCTCAGCCCCGCCCATTCCCTCATGCAGTGTTCTCAGCCCCGCTCATTCCCTCATGCAGCGTTCTCAGCCCCACCCATTCCCTCACGGAGTGTTCTCAGCCCCGCCCATTGCCTCATGCAGCGTTATCAGCCCTGCTCATTCCCTCATGCAGCGTTATCAGCCCTGCTCATTCCCTCATGCAGCGTTCTCAGCCCCGCTCATTCCCTCATGCAGTGTTCTCAGCCCCGCCCAATCACCCTTGCAGTGTTCTCAGCCCCACCCATTCCCTCATGCAGCATTCTCAGCCCCGCTCATTCCCTCATGCAGCGTTCTCAGCCCCGCCCATTCCCTCATGCAGTGTTCTCAGCCCCGCTCATTCCCTCATGCAGCGTTCTCAGCCCCACCCATTCCCTCATGCAGCGTTCTCAGCCCTGCTCATTCCCTCATGCAGCGTTCTCAGCCCCTGCCCATTCCCTCATGCAGTGTTCTCAGCCCCGCTCATTCCCTCATGCAGCGTTCTCAGCCCCGCTCATTCCCTCATGCAGCGTTCTCAGCCCCGCTCATTCCCCCATGCAGTGTTCTCAGCCCCACCCATTCCCTCATGCAGCGTTCTCAGCCCCTCTCATTCCCTCATGCAGCGTTCTCAGCCCCACCCATTCCCTCATGCAGCGTTCTCAGCCCCTCTCATTCCCTCATGCAGCGTTCTCAGCCCCACCATTCCCGCATGCAGCGTTCTCAGCCCCACCCATTCCCGCATGCAGCGTTCTCAGCCCCACTCATTCCCTCATGCAGTGCTCTCAGCCCCCCTCATTCCCTCATGCAGTGTTCTCAGCCCCCCTCATGCAGTGTTCTCAGCCCCGCCTATTCACCTGTAGCGCTGGCTCCTGACGAGCATGCACTATGTGTTAATTCTGCCAAATTATGATTTCAGTACCAGTCTAGCTGGAATTGCACTGAGTTCTACTTGGCCACAGCTGTCGCTGTCACCGCCGGCAAGTATGAGAACACAGTTTAGTTGGGTGTATTGGATACCATTCTTTCTCTCGGAACCAGCCCAGTGGGAGTGTTTGTCCTGCTGTGAATTCTGGGAGAGGGTATTTAAGGTACTGAGACCACGTGTTTTGGTGTTCCGTGCCAGCCCAAAAGAGATCTTCTGTCTGTTTGGTCCTCCTGACCAGCCCCCATGGCCCTCCTGGCCTGGGGTGCGGATCCATGCAATTCCAAGTCTCGGGGCTGGATAGCCCGAAGCGAAGCAACTGCAGGGACAGGCCTGAATGGATATCAGGGCCTAATTATCCAAGAGTGGTCCGGTGTCGTCTCGTCTAAGGAGAGGCCCAGCAACTGGAGGAGCATCCCGGGGAGGACTCCTCGGGAGAAGGCCATGCACAAGGCGGGTTTCTCTGAAGGGGCCTGGAGGTTCAGTTGAAGGACACTTTATGGATCTACACTCATACGGTATCACCGGACCGGCTGAGAGATACTGGTACCGTATGATAGCTCTCTAAATCTGTGTAAGTCCCTCAGTTACATTCAAGTCTGTGGCAGAGACTTTGCTTTACCTGACACTCTACCGGCTGCTAGGCCTAGTGAGAGGAGGTCTAACCGGGGGTTGTGAGAATCCAGCTGTGAGACAGTTATTCTCTGGATTTCTTCTATAAGAGACTTCCTACCTTTGCAGTTCCAAAAGTACCTGAACTTTCCTCCTAACCCTCTACCCTACATTAAGAGACTGTTTAATCTTTTGAATAAATAACCCAAAAAAAGGAAGATAAAGTGTCAGTTTCTACATTTCTTTGGGCCATCTACCACGGGAACTCTAGACGGAGACGAGGCGAAGAAGGTAACGGTAAGCCCAATAAAACCAGCAGCTCCTTCAGGGGGTCAGTGCTACACACCTATGCAGTGTTCTCAGCCCCGCCCATTCACCCATGCAGTGTTCTCAGCCCCGCCCATTCACCCATGCAGTGTTCTCAGCCCCGCCCATCCCCTCATGCAGTGTTCTCAGCCCGCCCATTCACCCATGCAGTGTTCTCAGCCCCGCCCATCCCCTCATGCAGTGTTCTCAGCCCCGCCCATTCACCCATGCAGTGTTCTCAGCCCCGCCCATTCACCCATGCAGTGTTCTCAGCCTCGCCCAATCCCTCCCCATGCAGTGTTCTCAGCCCCGCCCATGCAGTGTTCTCAGCCACGCCCATCCCTCCCCATGCAGTGTTCTCAGTCCCGCCCCAATCCCTCCCCATGCAGTGTTCTCAGTCCCGCCCCAATCCCTCCCCATGCAGTGTTCTCAGCCCCGCCCATCCCTCCCCATGTAGTGTTCTCAGCCTCGCCCAATCCCTCCCCATGCAGTGTTCTCAGCCCCGCCCATTCACCCATGCAGTGTTCTCAGTCCCGCCCCAATCCCTCCCCATGCAGTGTTCTCAGCCCCGCCCATCCCTCCCCATGTAGTGTTCTCAGCCTCGCCCAATCCCTCCCCATGCAGTGTTCTCAGCCCCGCCCATTCACCCATGCAGTGTTATCAGCCCCGCCCATCCCTCCCCATGCAGGGTTGTCAGCCCCGCCCATTCAGTGTTCTCAGCCCCGCCCACTTCCCTTCTGTAGAATATAACCCCTCCCATGTTATGTAGCTACGTGAAAGGGGAGGGGTTTGTAATCCAAATCAGGCTTCTCCATAGACACAGTACAGTGAGTGTTGTCACCCGAGGACAGGAAGCGTGATATTGGCAGGATCACCAGAAACAAAAGCCATGAAAACGAATGCAGCCAATACATAGAAGAACAGGTAAGCTGCAATATATCACATTGTAATGTTTGGGGGTTACATACACCTCCCAC
>CM053026.1:34420692-34435692 GCA_028564925.1 Lithobates sylvaticus | reverse complement strand
AAAATCCCAGCAGTGATTAACCACTTCCCACCCAGCCAATGTACATATACGGCCGGGTGGCAGCCGTCTACTTCTGATAGGACGTTCCGGAACGTCCTTCAGAAGTAGAGGGATCGCGCGCGTGCTCGCGCAGCGGCGCGATCCCGATGCGGCCGCGTCACCCGGACACGGCGCATCTCGGATCGGCAGGAGGGCTCGGTGATTGGCCCTCCTGAACACATGACGGCCGTGTCGAATCACAGCCGTCATGTGATGTAAACAAACAGCCGGTTGCTAGGCAATCGGCTCGGCTCTCTCCTCACACGGAAGTCGTTGGTGAGGAGAGGAGAGCGGATCGCTGCAGCCGGCTGGTGATCAGTGAGTATTAGCTGTTTTTTTTACTCACTGATCACCAGTGTAGTGTCCCCACAGTAAAACACACATGTCCCCACAGTAAAACACACATGTCCCCACAGTAAAACACACATGTCCCCACAGTAAAACACACATGTCCCCACAGTAAAAACACACATGTCCCCACAGTAAAACACACATGTCCCCAAAACACACATGTCCCCAAATAATAAAAACACATGTCCCCAAATAATAAAAACACATGTCCCTCACATATGTCCCAGTAAAATAACATGTGCCAATGATTATCTGCACATATGTCCATGATCACCTGCACACCCCTTTTACATGATCATTTGCGTACATATGTCCGTGATCACGCGAACTAATTATTATACACTTAACGGAAATTTTTTTACAAAAAACATGTAGCAGAATACATTTTGGCTTAAATTTATGACAAAATTAGATTTTATTGGATTTCTTTTAAAAAAGAAAGGAGAAAATATTGTTTTTTTTCAAAATTTCCGCTATGTTTTCGCTTATATTGCAAAAAATAAAAAACGGAGTCGCGAATAAATACCACCAAACTAAAGCTCTATTTGTGCGAACAAAATGATAAAAAATTCATTTGGTTACAGCATTGCATGACCGCGCAATTGTCATTGAAAGTGCGAGAGCGCTGAAAGCTGAAAATTGGTCTGGGCAGGAAGGGTGTTTAAGTGCCCAGTATTGTAGTGGTTAAATACCACCAAAAGAAAGCTCTAGATACATGGTGGGGGCTGGAAGGGGTGCGTTACTATGAGGACCAGAATAATGGGTGGAAGGGGAAAGGAGGTGTCACTGTGGGGACCAGATACATGGGGGTACTAGGAGGGTTGTGTCACTATGGGAACAAGGTACATTGGGGGGATGTAAGGGCTTTGTCACTATGGGGACTGGATAGTATATGGTGGCTGGGAGGGGTGTGTTACTATGGGGGTAAGATATATGGGGGGGCTGGGAGAGGTGTGCCACTATGGGGACAATGGGGCTCATCGGGTGGTCGGGAGGGGTCTGTCACTATGGGGACATAGTACATGGAGCCCATTGGCAGCTGGGAGGAATGGGTCACTATGGGGACATAGTACATGGAGCCCATTGGCAGCTGGGAGGAATGGGTCACTATGGGGACATAGTACATGGAGCCCATTGGCAGCTGGGAGGGATGGGTCACTATGGGGACATAGTACATGGAGCCCATTGGCAGCTGGGAGGGATGGGTCACTATGGGGACATAGTACATGGGGCCCATTGGGGGCATGCCCTTAAGGGGACATGGTACATTGGAGAGTCTTAAGTGTGACCTGTATCATGGAAGCCCCCCCCCCCAAGTAAAGGCAAGAAGGGAGGAAATAACTAATTACCGGTATTGCCTGTGTTCTCCTTTCAGTTGACCTTTCCCCATCATTGTCTTACCATGCCTTGTTCTGCACTGTGTCTCTGTGTTGGAGGTGGCAATGTAGGAGCCGGGCTTTGCTTCCTTGTGTGAAAGGGGCCCTCCGCTGATGGAAATGATGATTTAAAAAAAATAAAATAAAAATGAAGCTGAAGGAGCTGTGGAGGAAAGAAGCATAGAACCTCACAAGCAGGGAGATCCTTGCACTCCAGCTCCTCAGGTTACAGCTTCACGTCCAGCTGCTCTCAGGGTACAGCTTCACCTCCTCAGGTTACAGCTTCACGTCCAGCTGCTCTCAGGGTACAGCTTCACGTCCAGCTGCTCTCCAGGGTACAGCTTCACGTCCAGCTGCTCTCCAGGGTACAGCTTCACGTCCAGCTGCTCTCCAGGGTACAGCTTCACGTCCAGCTGCTCTCCAGGGTACAGCTTCACGTCCAGCTGCTCTCCAGGGTACAGCTTCACGTCCAGCTGCTCTCCAGGGTACAGCTTCACGTCCAGCTGCTCTCAGGGTACAGCTTCACCTCCTCAGGGTACAGCTTCACGTCCAGCTGCTCTCAGGGTACAGCTTCACGTCCAGCTGCTCTCCAGGGTACAGCTTCACGTCCAGCTGCTCTCAGGGTACAGCTTCACGTCCAGCTGCTCTCAGGGTACAGCTTCACGTCCAGCTGCTCTCAGGGTACAGCTTCACGTCCAGCTGCTCTCAGGTTACAGCTTCACGTCCAGCTGCTCTCAGGTACAGCTTCACCTCCTCAGGGTACAGCTTCACGTCCAGCTGCTCTCAGGTACAGCTTCACCTCCTCAAGGCACAGCTTCATGTCCAGCTGCTCTCAGGGTACAGCTTCACCTCCAGCTCCTCAGGGCACAGCTTCACCTCCAGCTCCTCAGGGCACAGCTTCACCTCCAGCAAGGAGAAGAGTGAGCATCACTGAAGTGACATCACCAAATTTCACTAGAAAAGGTGGCAGTGCCTTCGCTATGAGACTGTGGGGTTCATTTACTAAAACTAGAGCGTGCAAAATGTGGTGCGGCTGTGCATGGTAGCCAATCGGCTTCTAACGTCTGCTTGTTCAATTAAGCTTTGACAATAAAATCTGGAAGCTGATTGGTTTCTGTACAGAGTAGATCGCCCCCTATGGGTACCTAGGCACGGTCACATGTGGGAGGTGTCTGGCTATTTTTGAGGCGGAAGGGGTGGACTTTTGAGGGTATTGCTTCGGCACTATAAACATGTTCCCCATAAGATGTGAGATCTTCACTTATGACCTCCGGGGTCCACTTTGAGCTTCTTTTCTTGTATTGTGGAAGGAAATCTTCGCCATGAAATTTTTCTTTCCTTAATGTCCTATCCAGATTCTGATGAGGAACAACAGATGGTCTATGTACCAGGTACGTCTGATGACCTTAGGATGCTTTCATACTTTATTTGTGTTTACAAAACTGATTTCTATCTACACCTATTATACATTGTATACTAATATATTATTCCTCAGAATGGTTTGCCTGGAGTTCAGCTTTAAATCGATCCCACAATAAGTAATCGGCTGAAATACTGGAGCTGGTTTTCAGATACTTCACCAGATTCACAGCAATGCCTTCCTCATGGTCCTAGTTTACGATGGCCATACCCTGGTGCTCCTCTCTTATTAAACATATCAGAGTTTCAGGTGCTGGTGGAGATACTGGACCTTAAAGGATCATCTGACATTTTAATTAACACTGACGTATGTCTGAAGCTGAACCCCCCCCCCCCCCCCCATTTTGGGCGAATATGGAATAGTTTAAACCCCTGTCCCTTCTTCTTTTTTTTTTTCTTGAAACAGGAAGTGAGAAAGTCTTGTTAACCACTTAAAGAGGAAGTAAACCCTGATGGGTTTACTTCCTCTTTGTTTCCTAAGCATAATGGACTACTATGGACTACTGTGCATTGCATAATACCCCATTATGTGTCACTTGCCTGACACAGGAGCCAGTGAAGTCACCGCTGTCCCCTCTGCTACGGAGTGTCCATCTTCTTTCTGGGTATCGCGGCTCCAGCGCTGTGACTGGCCGGAGCCGCGATGACGTCACTCCACATGTGCACGGGAGCATATTGGCGTTAGCAGCCGCGTGCTCAGTGCGCATGCGCCGTAGACAGCGGTGCCTGTCTTTCTGCAAATATCTCCTAAACCGTGTAGGTTTAGGACATATTTCTTGGACCTACAGGTAAGCCTTTATTCTAGGCTTACCTGTAGGTCAAAGTGGTCTGTAAGGGTTTACAACCACTTTTAAGGACCGAGACTCTTTTTTCACACTTGTTTACAACCATTTTTGTTTGCTAGAAAATGACTTAGAACCCCCCAAACATATTATTTATATATATATATAATTTCTTAGAGCAAGGATATGCAATTAGCGGACCTCCAGCTGTTGCAAAACTACAAGTCCCATCATGCCTCTGGGTGTCATGCTTGTGGCTGTCAGTCTTGCTATGCCTCATGGGACTTGTAGTTCTGCAACAGCTGGAGGTCTGCTAATTGCATATCCCTGCCCTAGAGAATAAAATGGCGGTCGTTGCAATTCTTTGCGTCACACCGTATTTGCGCAGCGATCTTACAAGCGCCCTTTTTTTTTTTTTTTTTTTTTCTTGGGGAAAAACAAAAAAAAAAACATTTTTGAATTAAAAAATAAGACCACAATAAAGTTAGCCCAATTTTGTTTTTATATTGTGAAAGATAATGTTACGCCGCGTAAATTGATACCCAACATGTCGCGCTTCAAAATTGCGCCCGCTCGTGGAATGGCGACAAACTTTTTTTTTTTTTTTTTTACCTTTTTAAAAATGGTGATGTTGAAAAATTTCTACAGGTCACCAGTCTTGAGTTACAGAGGAGGTCTAGGGCTAGAATTATTGCTCTCGCTCTAATGTTCGCGGCGATACCTCATGTGTGGTTTGAACACTGTTTTCATATGCGGGCGATACTCGCGTATTCGTTTGCTTCTGCGCGCATACTCGTCGGGACAGGGCGATTTAAAAAAAAAATAAAATAAAAAATTTGGGTCACTTTTATTCTTATTACAAGGAATGTAAACATCCCTTGTAATAGAAAAAAGCATGACAGGACCTCTTAAATATGAGATCTGGGGCCAAAAAGACCTCATATTTACACTAAAATGCAATAATAAATAAAAAATCTCAATTTTTAGGAGCTATGGGCCGAAGGGACGTTTGACGTCGCTTTCGCCCTTCCATGCCATGGAGCCAAGGAGGGGCCATCTTGCCCTCAGTCGGCAGCCAGGCATCCACGGGGGAGGACGCGATTGACTCCGGCGGGTCCAGTAATCAGCAGAGACAAGTGGATCACGGCAGGAGGGGTGAGGGCACCTCTCCCGCCGCCGATAAAAGTGATCTTGCATCGAATTCGCAGCGGAGATCACTTTTCTTCCTAAAGAGAAACGCAGAGCGTTTAGGAAAATACCAGGGTTATGTCTAGGGTTGTCCCGATACCACTTTTTTAAGACCGAGTACAAGTACCGATACTTTTTTTCAAGTACTCGCCGATACCGATTACCGATACTTTCTTTTAATGTCATGTGACAGTTTTCAGAGCACAATACAGATTAGGTGGCACTGATATGCAGCACTGATAGGATTAGGTGGCACTGATGGGCACTGATATGCATATGGAGCACTGACTGATGGCTGGAACTGACAAATTGTTGGCAATGATAGATGGCACTGAAAGGTGGCTGGCACAGATAGATTGCACTGAAAGGTGGCTGGCACAGATTGCACTGAAAGGTGGCTGGCACAGATAGATGGCACTGAAAGGTGGCTGGCACAGATAGATGGCACTGAAAGGTGGATGGCACTGAAAGGTGGCTGGCACTGAAAGGTGGTTGGCACAGATAGATGGCACTGAAAGGTGGTTGGCACAGATGGCACTGAAAGGTGGTTTGCACAGATGGCACTGAAAGGTGGTTTGCACAGATGGCACTGACAGGTGGCTGGCACAGATGGCACTGACAGGTGGCTGGCACAGATGGCACTGACAGGTGGCTGGCACAGATGGCACTGACAGGTGGCTGGCACAGATGGCACTGACAGGTGGCTGGCACAGATGGCACTGACAGGTGGCTGGCACAGATGGCACTGACAGGTGGCTGGCACTCACAGGGGCACTTATGGGCATTGATAGGTAGCTGGCACTGATGGCACTGACAGGTGGCACTTGCAGGCATGGGACAATAGGTGGCATTTATGGGCACCCATGGGCAGGCACTGAAATGCCATGACAGGAAAGGCTGCCTGCGATGCCCATCTTGGTACTCCACTCGGCCGCATAAAAGCAGCAGTGGCCATCTTGTTACACCCAGCCCATATAGTTCAGGCTGGGTGTAACAAGATGGCCGCTGCTGGCTTACTGCGGCCGAGTGAAGGGTGTACCAAGATGGGCGTCGGGATGTCCAAACGCTGACGTCGACACGAGCGTCACTTCCGTTGTTCCGCCCGCTTACTTCCGGTTGTGCCGGGTCGCCGAATCTGACAAACGCCTCCTCCAAGGTATCGGATCAGGCATCGGGAGCATTTGTGCGAGTACAAGTACTCGCGCAAATGCTCGGTATCGGTCCCGATACCGATACTAGTATCGGTATCGGGACATCCCTAGTTATGTCAGCTAGCTGCTGCTATAACCCCGGTATTTAGCGTCAAAGTACTGACGTACGGGTACGTCGTTTTGTGTGACGTGGTTAACCACTTGCCGACCGGCGCACGCAGATATACGTCGACAGAATGGCACGTACAGGCAGGAGGGTGTATAGATACGTGCCTCCTTTAGCCTGTCCGTGCCATCGGGAGCGCGCCGGTCGGGACCCCCGTGAGTCCGATCGCGGTCCCCGCGGACTCGATCGCCGCAGGGACCCCCGCGATCGTCTCACGGGGCGGCTGAACGGGGAGATGCCGAGATAAACAGCATCTCCCCGTTCTGCCTAGCAACTAGTGACGCCGATCTCTGCTCCCTGTGATTGGAGCAGAGATCAGCATTCACTAGCTGACAGCCACGCCCCCCCCCACAGTAAAAAACACACCCCTAGGCATACTTAACCATTACACTGCCCCCTTGTGGTTAACCCCTTCACTGCCAGTGTCATTTATACAGAAATCAATGCATTTAAATGCATTAATTGCTGTAAAAATGACAATGGTCCCAAAAATGTGTCCAAAATTTCCGATGTGTCCGCCATAATGTCGCAGTCACAAAAAAAATCGCAGATCTCCGCCATTAATAATAAAAAAAAAAATTATTAATAAAAATGCTATAAAACTATCCCCTATCTTGTAAACGCTATAACTTCTGCGCAAACCGATCAATAATCGCTTATTGCGATTTTTTTTTTTTTTTTACCAAAAATATGTAGAAGAATACGTATCGGCCTAAACTGAGGAAAAAAATGTTTTTTTATATATTTTTTTGGGGATATTTATTATAGCAAAAAATAAAAAATAATGCATTTTTTTCAAAATTGTCGCTCTATTTTTGTTTATAGCGCAAAAAATAAAAACCGCAGGGGCGATCAAATACCACCAAAAGAAAGCTCTATTTGTGGGAAAAAAAAGGACATCAATTTTGTTTGGGAGCCACGTCGCACGACCGCGCAATTGTCAGTTAAAGCGACGCAGTGCCGAATCGCAAAAAGGGGCCTGGTCCTTGGCTGCAAATTGGTCCGGGGCTGAAAGTGGTTAAAGTAAGGAGATTTGTCACCAGAATTGGTGTCCCTATTGAATGACTTGTTAAAATTGTCCCCATAGTTTTAGATTTTTCCCCTTTGCTTCCAGTCTCGGTAAAAATGGTCCCCAGAACAAATGGAGATGGCTCAAGTAGAACTATAGGCAAAACAAATTATTTTCTTCTTCTTTTATTTATTTATTTTTTAATTTTTTTTTTATTCCATTTTGCATAGCATAACGGAGGGTTATAACCTCTGTCAGTTTTATTTTTTGTTTGTTTTTTTTTTGGCCTTCTGTGTCCCATTGGGAAGATTTCACTTCCTGTCTCAAAGCCAAACAGGAAGTTAGGGGAAATCCTTGCAAATTAAGGTAGTCTTTTGGGTCCCGCCAGATCTCCAGCATCTCCACCAATTTCCCCTCTATTGCTGTTCTGAGGACAACCCAAAATGATGGGATTTATTTTTTTTCACTTTTGATAAATGTAACATATTTTTTGCAATTTTTGTGTGCCACACCCAGTATTAAACTAACAAGCAGAAAGACCCCTATTTGGTGGAATTTTAAGGCACATACAATGAGTAGAAGTATATAGAAAATGTATTTAATTGTAAATATCATAAAAAACATAAAACAGAAGGAATGTTTTGAACAGAGTAATTACCAATAATTGTACAGTAATATATGATACTTTAACACCCTACGCGTTTCGGAGCGCCTACGTCTCCTTCTTCAGGGGTGAGTATTGCAACAGACACTTCTATTCAAAAGATCATCATATAACATATATTGGAACATAAACCCAGATATGCAAATTCATATACATATAGGACAGATAGAGAGAAAATCTCCCTAATCGGATTCAGTGGTAAAAAAAACCTTACTGATGTTCTAATCCAGGGATATGCAATTAGCGGACCTCCAGCTGTTGCAAAACTATAAGTTCCATCATGCCTCTGCCTCTGAGTGTCATGCTTGTGGCTGTCAGTCTTGCTATGCCTCATGGGACTTGTAGTTCTACAACAGCTGGAGGTCTAGTTGCCTATCCCTGTTCTAATCCCTCTCTACTTTGTCCAAACAGAATTTTGCAGGATATCTGTATTGTGAAAGCTGTGCCCACAAAAAACAAGCAGAGGGCAAAGGAGTAGACCAGGGATCCTCAAACTACGGCCCTCCAGCTTTTGCAAAACTACACATCCCATGAGGCATTGTAAAACTCTGACATTCACAGACATGACTAGGCATGATGGGAATTGTAGTTCCTGAACAACTGGAGGGCCATAGTTTGAAGACCCCTGGAGTAGACACTAGTATTGCCTGTCGACTCCTGCTGCAGTTTTATTTTTTACGTTTACCATTACTGATGTACCATGACCTGCTCTGCATCATCTGTGGAAGCAGCGGCCACTTTGGTAGAGGTGCAGGGCTTTGCTTCCTCATATTAGAGCCCTCTCCCCCCATGATTGGTGGTCTGATGACTGGTGGAACATTTATACCCCATTTAAATTGGACGATTTGGAAATTAAGTATTCTTGCATAGCAAGACCACTTACTGTTATCTCACATATATATATATATTATTCTTATTATAGCCAAATTTACCACCCTAACTCCTCCCACAGCTTTCACACTACATAGACAGTAATATACCGAAACGTGCGGATTGTTCCCGCTTGGTGTGCTATTACTTTGTGGAACGTTTCACCGAATTGTTCGCGAAATATCGTAGTTTTTGTGGCGAAATTTGTCCCATAGGAATGAATGGAGAAATGTTCAAAACTACAGTGGGAGGTGACAAAAGCTGACAATCCCATAAAAAGTCAAAACATTATGACCCCCCCCCCCCCCCATGATCAGCCAAATAATTTGACCACAACATGAAAAAAAATACTTGAATAAAATAGAATAAATCATTTTTGGGGGGAAAAAAAATGGTCCGCTCTTTCAGCTAATGATGATTTTTTACTACTATTTATACTTTTTAAAATATTAAGCCTTTTAACAGTTACTCCGCCCACTCCAGTAGGTGGAGGCAAGAACACTTCACACAATTTCCCCAGAAATTGTAGCTTTTATAGTTATGTCTGCAGTCTCTGACCATCTCCTGTAGTATGTCTGTCTGCAGTCTCTGACCATCTCCTGTAGTATGTCTGTCTGCAATCTCTGACCATCTCTTGTAGTATGTCTGAAATCTCGGACCATCTCCTGTAGTATGTCTGCAGTCTCTGACCATCTCCTGTAGTATGTCTGCAGTCTGACCATCTCTTGTAGTATGTCTGTCTGCAGTCTCTGACCATCTCCTTGTAGTATGTCTGTCTGCAGTCTCAGACCATCTCTTGTAGTATGTCTGTCTGCAGTCTCTGACCATCTCCTTGTAGTATGTCTGCAGTCTCTGACCATCTCTTGTAGTATGTCTGTCTGCAGTCTCTGACCATCTCTTGTAGTATGTCTGTCTGCAGTCTCTGACCATCTCCTTGTAGTATGTCTGTCTGCAGTCTCTGACCATCTCTTGTAGTATGTCTGTCTGCAGTCTCTGACCATCTCTTGTAGTATGTCTGTCTGCAGTCTCTGACCATCTCTTGTAGTATGTCTGTCTGCAGTCTCTGACCATCTCCTTGTAGTATGTCTGCAGTCTCTGACCATCTCCTGTAGTATGTGTGCAGTCTGACCATCTCTTGTAGTATGTCTGTCTGCAGTCTCTGACCATCTCTTGTAGTATGTCTGAAATCTCGGACCATCTCCTGTAGTATGTGTGCAGTCTCTAAACCATCTCCTGTAGTATGTCTGCAGTCTGACCATCTCTTGTAGTATGTCTGTCTGCAGTCTCTGACCATCTCCTTGTAGTATGTCTGTCTGCAGTCTCTGACCATCTCCTTGTAGTATGTCTGTCTGCAGTCTCTGTTATGTTTTTTTGGTTTGGCCGGGTATGAGACATTGCCATGTTTGATGCTATGTCCTTGTCACTCTGTCTAGGACTCCGAAGTGAAGGTAACCTCCGATCGGCTTCCAAGTTTAAGAATTTAAAGCCCGAAGAAAGAAAGGCCAGAGCTGCAGCTCCCATCCCAGAGGCCTCTATGGAGTTGGTACCAGACTGGACACAGCACAGAGATCAGCAGGTAATGTACTGCTTTAGCCCTCATGTCCAGAGCTCATGTCCAGGCCTCCTCATCCCCCCTCACCCTTCCTTTGCCTCCCTCGCTATATAATCCCTGAATATGTATCCCTGGATTACTTTGCTTCCCTGCTGTGTAAATTAGTAGTAAGCTTTCTGGTTGCATGTTTAGTAGGGACCAAATGTTCTGTTCTCTGCAGCCACTGGGTTAAACGTTCTGCTGGTTGGCAAAAGGAGCTACCAATCCTTTCCGTGCTGCATTTCTATTAATACAGGAAGTCCTGATTTGATGAAGTCGCCCCCTTTTTTAAATTGAAAGTATTAGAGGGCATTGAGGAGGCTGGTCCACCTAGAGAACAAGCACAGGCAGAGGTGACTGGTCTCCTGCATAGGAGGTGCTGCTTTTCCACCGAGTAAAAAGATTAGAGCAATTTAATAAATCACTGTAAAATATATATACTGTATAAGCCGACACGAATATAAGCCGAGGCACCTAATTTTACCACAAAAAAATGGGAAAACGTATTGACTCAAGTATAAGCCTAGGGGGAGAAATGCGCAGCTACTGTAAGTGGAAAAGAGGGTCAACAATGCCCATTTCTAGCCTCACTGTGCCCATTTGCAGCCTCACTGTGCCCATTTGCAGCCATAGGTCCCCCGAAATTCAAACTCGGTAGTTAAGGGTTCCTAAATGCCCCCTAGCTGCAGCAATTTGGGGTCTCTGGACCCAAAGGGTCCCAAAATGGCATTGCTGCAGATGGACACAGTTGTCCGAATTTGGGGCCCTGTATCTCAGGGCCACTTAGGCCCCTTTCACACTGGGGCGTTTTTCATGCGGTACAGCGCTAAAAATAGCGCCTGTTCACCGCCTGAAAAAATCCGGCCCCTTTAACTCCAGTGTGAAAGCCGGCGGGCTTTCACACTGGAGCGGTGCGCTAGCAGGACGGCAAAAAAAGTCCTGCTAGCAGCATCTTTGGAGCGGTATAGGAGCCGTGTGTTCACCGCTCCTATACCGCTCCTTCCCATTGATTTGAATGGGAAACCGCGGCAATACCGCCGCAAAGCGCCGCTCGCTGGGGGTAAAACCGCACCGCGAGTGGCCGAATACCGCGGTTAAAACGACGGTAAAGCAGCGCTAAATATAGCGCTGCTTTACCGTCACCGTGGCTCCCCGCCCCAGTGTGAAAGGGGCCTTAGTGCTAGGACCCCCAGATTGGTGTGCAAACCCAGTGGGACTAGCACTACAACATATCAAAAGATGGGGTTCCTAGCACCAAGTGGCCCTGAGATACAGGGCCCCAAAGTAGGTTCGGAAAATGTCAAGCGCTTTTCTACAGCAGAGAATGACCTTTTCCCAACCAACTTTGGGGCCCCGTATCTCAGGGCCACTTGGTGCTAGGAACCCCAAATTTGGTGTGCAAACCCAGTGTTTTGGCACTACAACATATCCAAAGACGGGGTTCCTATCACTGAGTGGCCCCGAGATTCGGAGCCCCAAAGTCGGGTTGGAAAATGTCAAGCACTTTTCTGCAGCAGAGAATGACATTTTCCGAACAGAGTTTGGGGCCCCGTATCTCAGGGCCACTTGCTGCTAGGAACCCCAAATTTGGATACATTGTAGTGTTGGTTCCACTCGGTTTTAACACTAAGCATTAAGTGGCCCCGAGATATGGGGCCCCAAAGTCGGGTCAGAGAATGTCATTCTCTGCTGCAGAAAAGTGCTTGACTCGAGTATTCGAGGGGGGCATTTTCAGCACAAAAAAATGTGCTGAAAAACTCGGCTTATACTCGAGTATATACGGTAGCTTCTTAATTTTAAGCGTCCTCAGTCATGACTTTTGGTCTTGCTGTGACGGGACCCTGCTGGATCAGACCTTACCCAGAGATGCTCTTCAATCTGTATCTCAAAGCAGAATATCCTAAATCGTATTCATAGAGCCTGCGTTCTAGTCTGGTACTTTCAGGTGATTGGACACTGGCAAGCTTTGTACACTCCCTGGGTATGGCACCTATAACCCTCCCCCAATCCTCATTTTTCATTTTTTTTTTGCTAGTGTCCTAAGGTGATGGATGTTTTCTAACCAGTTTATTTTATCTTTGGATTCTTCAATCAACTCTTCATTTTCTTCTAATACAACAATAAAAGAAG
Organism: Lithobates sylvaticus; assembly: GCA_028564925.1. Classification (NCBI taxonomy): domain Eukaryota; kingdom Metazoa; phylum Chordata; class Amphibia; order Anura; family Ranidae; genus Lithobates; species Lithobates sylvaticus. The sequence goes on along the minus strand of CM053026.1, from coordinate 34,422,956 downwards.
TGCATCTGGATTGGTGTAACGTTGGAAACCCTCCCCAGACTCCATGCTGTGCAGATGGCCTGTAATGTTGCTTTGGGCACTGGATTCTGCATGGGGCGCTCACTTATTATTTTTTTTTTTTGCGATGCGTGTAATTAGCCACAGGTGCTATATAAGTCCAGGGCTGTGGTCCATCTCTGTGGAACCCAGACCCTGCAAGACCAGTTTGGGGGAATGCCCACCATGATGGGCAAAGCCTGATCCCTTTGTAGGGACCAGTGATGTACACAAGTAAGACGGGGTTACCCTGTACAGCGCATCTGTAAACTATTGACGTTGCTTCAGTTTTTCCACATTTTGTTATGCCTGATTTCAAAATGGATTAAAGTGGAGGGCCACCCTGAAAAACAAAACTACATTAAAATGTTGCAAAAAATCAGAAAAAAAAAAAAATTAAGAATTTAGTTTTTTTTAAAACTTACCAGAAATGCCTGTTGCTAGGCAGATCGTCCTAATCTGCCTCTTCCTACTCCGTGGTGATCTTCAGTCTTCTCTCCTCCTCGCGTTGTCTTCTGGGTAGTGGGGCGCAGTGTGTTCTGGAAACTGTGTGTCCCAGAACACAGCACACCCCATTCACAAAACGCTGCGCGACTCGCGCATGCGCAGTAGGAAATGGGCAGTGAAGCTGCAAGGCTCCACTGCATGTTTCCCTTAGATAGAATGGCGGCGCCTGGGCCCGAGAGCCGAGGGACGGGTCAGCCTCGGGTGACCGACATCGCGGGTCCCCTGGACAGGTAAGTGTGCTTATTAAGTCAGCCGCTACAGTGTTTTGTAGCTAATTACTTTTTAAAAAAAATAAAATATTTTCAGCTGGCCCTCCCCCTTTTTTAAATTCATTATTTTTTCTCAAAATTCTTCAAACACCCCATAATGACAAGTTTTTTTTTTTAATTTATTTTTTAAATCTTTGCAAATTTATAAAAAGAAAAAACGAAAAAAAAAAAAAATAATCATATGCACAGTGCCTTGAAAAAGTATTCACACCCCCTTTGCCATGTTACAACCAAAAAATAAATGTCTTTTATTGGGATTTTATGTGATGGACCAATAGCACCTGGCACATAATTGTGAAGTGGAAGGAAAATTATAAAAATCATTTTTTTACAAATATGTGAAAAGTGTGTGGGGTGCATTTGTATTCAGCCCCCTTTACTCTGAATACCTCTAACTAAAATCTAGTGGAACCAATTGCCTTCAGAAGTAGCCTAATTATTAGAGTCCACCTGTGTGTAATTTAATCTCAGTATAAATAGAGCTGTTCTGTGAAGCCCTCAGAGGTTTGTTAGAGAACCTTGGTGAACAAACAGCATCATGAAGGCCAAGGAACACACCAGACAGGTCAGATGACGTTATGGAGACGTTTAAAGCAGGGTTAGGGTATAAAAAAAATTATCCCAAGCTTTGAACATCACACGGAGCACTTTTCAATCCATCATCCGAAAATGGAAATAGTATGGCACAACTGCAAACCTACCAAGACATGGCCGTCCACCTAAACTGACCGGCCGGGCAAGGAGAGCATTCATCAGAGAAGAAGCCAAGAGGTCCATGGTAACTCTGGAGGAGCTGCAGAGATCCACAGCTCAGGGGGGAGAATCTGTCCACAGGACAACTATTAGTCGTGTTCTCCACAAATCTGGCCTTTATGGAAGAGTGATAAGAAGAAAGACATTGTTGAAAAAAATCCATAAGAAGTCCTGATTTTCAGTTTACGAGAAGCCATGTGGGGGACACAGCAAACATGTGGAAGAAGGTTATCTGGTCAGATGAGACCAAAATTGAACTTTTTGGCCTAAAAGCAAAACGCTATGTGTGGCGGAAAACGAACACTGCACATCACCCTGAACACACATCCCCACTGTGAAACATGGTGGTGGCAGCATCATGTTGTGGGGATGTTTTTCTTCAGCAGGGACAGGGAAGCTGGTCAGAGTTGATGGGAAGATGGATGGAGCCAAATACAGGACAATCTTAGAAGAAAGCCTGTTAGAGTCTGCAAAAGACTTGAGACTGGGGCGGAGGTTCACCTTCCAGCAGGACAACAACCCTAAACATACAGCCAGAGCTACAATGGAATGGTTTAGATCAAAGCATATTCATGTGTTAGAATGGCCCAGTCACAGTCCAGACCTAAATCCAATTGAGACTCTGTGGCAAGACTTGAAAATTGCTGTTCAGACGCTCTCCATCCAATCTGACAGAGCTTGAGCTATTTTGCAAAGAAG
>CM053026.1:34413192-34415692 GCA_028564925.1 Lithobates sylvaticus | reverse complement strand
TACTTCGGTATCGGCACGGATACCGATACTAGTATCGGTGCAACCCTATTTTAAAGTAAAGATTCATACTTATCTCGGTGGATGCAGCATCAGACCGATGCTTCATCTGTCCCCCGCCGTCTCTGCACTGAGAACGAGCCACCAACATTGCCCATGGCTTGGTTTTCACAGATCCCCCCCCAAGAGGAGAGCTGCTGTCTGTCGGTCAGCGTCTCTCCTCTCTGCTTCTCCACGCTTATTGTAGCGTTGAGCTATGGAGGGGGCGGGGAGCGGCTATCTCAGCGGCTCGCTGAGACTGCCATCAATCAAGGCAGCTGGCGGATCCAGACTGATGGCAGTGACGTCAGCGGAGAGCGGACTTTCTGGATGCACTGTATTTCTGCCCTTTATTGTAATAACTGGGATTGTGTCTGGAGTGTTTTCACTCTACAGTGCAAACTTTTAAAGTTTTGGTGCAGAAACTCAACCACTCAGAGCTTAGTCTTAAGTGGATGACCAGGTGCTGTATCAGACCATTGGTTGCACAGTTTACCACCACTTCTGCCCAGACCCTTTCTTTAAAGCGGAGCTCCACCCTAAAGTGGAACTTCCGCTTATTGGATTCCCCCCCCCCCCCTCCGGTGCCACAATTGACACCTTTCAGGGGGGGGGGGGTGCAGATACCTGTATAATACAGGTATCTGCACCCACTTCCGGGACTAGCTGCCCCGCCCTATCCGAGGATGCCCGCCCATATCCGAGGGTTACCGTTGTGTCTTGGGAAACACACAGTTCCCAGGACACAGCGGGGACCAATAAAGACGCGCAGCGCGACTCGCGCATGCGCAGTAGGGAACCGGGCAGTGAAGCCGCAAGCTTCACTTCCTGATTCCCAGACAGAGGATGGCGGCGGGGCAGCCGAGAGACGATCGCTCGTCGTCTTCTGCCGACATCGCTGGAACCTGTGACAGGTAAGTGTCCATTTATGTGGCAGGGTATCTGCTGGGTATGGCAGGGTATCTGCTGGGTATGGCAGGGTATCTGCTGGGTATGGCAGGGTATATGCTGGGTATGGCAGGGTATCTGCTGGGTATGGCAGGGTATATGCTGGGTATGGCAGGGTATATGCTGGGTATGGCAGGGTATATGCTGGGTATGGCAGGGTATATGCTGGGTATCGCAGGGTATATGCTGGGTATCGCAGGGTATATGCTGGGTAAGGCAGGGTATATGCTGGGTAAGGCAGGGTATATGCTGGGTAAGGCAGGGTATATGCTGGGTAAGGCAGGGTATATGCTGGGTAAGGCAGGGTATATGCTGGGTAAGGCAGGGTATATGCTGGGTAAGGCAGGGTATATGCTGGGTAAGGCAGGGTATATGCTGGGTATATGCTGGGTATATGCTGGTATATGCTGGGTATATGCTGGGTATATGCTGGGTATATGCTGGGTATATGCTGGGTATATGCAGGGTATATGCAGGGTATATGCAGGGTAATGCAGAGTTTGTTTACAAGTGATCGCTCCATCATTTGACGGAGCGATCACATTGTAAACAGCGGCCGGGTGTACCAAGATGGCCGCCGCTCCGGAGCTAGGCCGAAGCCGCGGCCTTTCCTAAGGCCGCCGGGTGTACAAAGATGGCCGGAGCTAGGCCGAAGCCGCAGCCTTTCCTAAGGCCGCCGGGTGTACAAAGATGGCGCCGCTCCAGAGCTAGGCCGAAGCCGCGGCCTTTCCTAAGGCCGCCGGGTGTACAAAGATGGCCGCCGCTCCGGAGCTAGGCCGAAGCCGCGGCCTTTCCTAAGGCCAGGGCCGCGGAGCGATCCGCGGATCGCGAGGTGTGCCGATCCGAACTGGGTGACCCGTTCGGATCACGGATCGGCGACGATCCGTTGCACCCCTAATATATATATATATATATATATATATATAATCACACAGTATCTCACAAAAGTGAGTACACCCCTCACATTTTTGTAAATATTTTATTCTATCTTTTCATGTTACCACACTGAAGAAATTACACTTTGCTACAATGTAAAGTAGTGAGTGTACAGCTTGTATAATGGTGTATATTTGCTGTCAAAATAACTCAACACAGCCATTGATGTCTAAACCGTTGGCAACAAAAGTGAGTACACCCCTAAGTGAAAATGTCCACAGTGCCAATATTTTGTGTGGCCACCATTATTTTCCAGCACTGCCTTAACCCTCTTGGGCATGGAGTTCACCAGAGCTTCACAGGTTGCCACTGGAGTCCTCTTCCCCTCCCCCATGATGACATCACAGAGCTGGTGGATGTTAGAGACCTTGCGCTCCTCCACCTTCCATTTGAGGATTCACCACCTCCTTTTTTTATTTTTTTATTTGTGGTTGAACTGGATGGACTTGTGTCTTTTTTCAACCTAACTATGTAACTACAGATGCTCAATAGGGTTTAGGTCTGGAGACTTGCTTGGCCAGTCCATCACCTTTACCCTCAGCTTCTTTAGCAAGGCAGTGGTTGTCTTGGAGGTGTGTTT